>SEYY01023354.1:30000-40000 GCA_009176605.1 Armadillidium nasatum
TATATATATATATATATATATATATATAATACAGTATATATATTTTTTATCTAAAATGACAGAAATTGGAAGAGTTTAGAAAATTATTAAACATTGATTGAACGACAAATTCTCGGAAGGAGAAAAATTTGTTCGGAAATAATAAAACAGATATATATATATATATATATATATATATATATATATATATATATATATATATATATATATATATTATATATAATATATATATATATATATATATATATATATATATATATATATATATATATATGCAAGAAAGTTTTAAGTCTATTATAAGGGAAATCAAACCCTGACTTTTAAGTTGGTAAGAGAAAGAGTTACCTCTGTACCACGACAGTACAAAAATGAAATCACAAAGAGAAAGTTCATTGTATTTTATCATGAAATTTCTCTCAATGATTTCCTTTTTGTACTGTCGTGGTACAGAGGTAACGAACCCTCTGTCTTTTTAGCTTAAAGGTCTGGGTTCGATTCCCCCTACTGCTGACTTTAAAAACTTATATATATATATATATATATATATATATATATATATATATATATATATATATATATATATATATATATATATATATATATATATATATATGGTTGATGTTATAATGAATCATATGTATGTTTATAAACAATTAAAAATGCTATTAAAAATGAATTTAATTTGCCTATTATAATTTTTCAATTTTTTATAGTTAAAACGAAAAATAAATAAGATTTAAAGCTAGATAAAAATAAGGTTAAAATAATATATATTTTAGCATACATATTCACTTTTTATATATGTGAGCAACAAGGTAATTAAAATCAAATAATTAATTAAAAAAAATTATTAATTAAATTAATTAGTTCATAAAATAATTAAAATTACACAAAGTTTAAGTTAAGTATGAATTTAAATTTAGATAATTATATTAAAAAAAAGGATGAAAGAAATAATATATAAATATATATATATATATATATATATATATATATATATATATATATATATATATATATATATATATATATATATATATATATATATATATATATATATATATATATATATATATATATATATATATATATATATATATATATATATATATATATATATATATATATATATATATATATATATATATATATATATATATATATATATATATATATATATATATATATATATATATATATATATATATATATATATATATATATATATATATATATATATATATATATATATATATATATATATATACTTACACTAAAGATTTCAAGTGGCAAATCGGAGAGTAACTCTTGATTGTTATTATTCATTGTCTGAATCATTGGAGAATTGTGGTGAATGTTATGAATGGAATGTAATGCTACAGTGTGAGCTTCCCCGTGAGGTGGACCTGAGGCATATGAAGAAGAATGGTCGTCCACGTAGTCAGAGTGATAATGGGTTCGTCCCATCTCCCCGTCTTTAAATTTATTCCCACAATTTTTCCTTTTCCTAATATATATATATATATATATATATATATATATATATATATATATATATATATATATATATATATTATATATATATATATATATATATATATATATATATATATATATATATATATATATATATATATATATATAGAGAGAGAGAGAGAGAGAGAGAGAGAGAGAGAGAGAGAGAGAGAGAGAGAGAGAGAGAGAGAGAGAGAGAGAGAGAGAGAGAGAGAGAGAGAGAGAGAGAGAGAGAGAGAGAGAGAGAGAGAGAGAGAGAGAGAGAGAGAGAGAGAGAAGAGAGAGAGAGAGAGAGAGAAGAGAGAGAGAGAGAGAGAGAGAGAGAGAGAGAGAGATAATAATATAAATTCATGTATTATTATATTTCTACTCTAAAACTCAAAAATTCTGTCCCACCTGCATAAAAATATGAGCATTATCAAAATTGCAAGCAAAACACCTGCCGCCATACTGATTAAACAGGTAGCTCCACACCCTTCTTCTTCATACCCTGAAAATTAATATATATATATATATATATATATATATATATATATATATATATATATATATATATATATATATATATATATATATATATATATATATATATATATATATATATATATATATATATATATATATATAGCTAAAAGTCGCACAATTACAAAATAATAAACCCATTTAGGAAAAAATATTACTATCTTTCCTTTTTAAACTTATTTCCCTTGAGACGTAATATTTTCAACCAACTTTTTTTTTTTTTTTCTTTTTTTTTTTTTTAATTTATAGTTTTGCTTATAAAAGTTTTTTAATTACTAAATTAAATTTACTAATTATAGGTAAATATTATTCTTGAATATATATATATAATATTATATATATATATATATATATATATATATATATATATATATATATATATATATATATATATATATATATATATATATATATATATATATATATATATATATATATATATATATATATATATATATATATATATATATATATATATATATATATATATATATATATATATATATATATATATATATATATATATATATATATATATATATATATATATATATATATATATATATATATATATATATATATATATATATATATACTATATATATATATATATATATATATATATATATATATATATATATATATATATATATATATATATATATATATATATATATATATATATATATATATATATATATATATATATATATATATATATATATATATATATATATATATATATATATATATATATATATATATATATATATATATATATATATATATATATATATATATATATATATATATATATATATATATATATATATATATATATATATATATATATATATATATATATACTATATATCGGTGATGGGCAAATCCGATTTCGGATTCACATTCGAATTCGAATTACTAGGT
Source organism: Armadillidium nasatum (assembly GCA_009176605.1). Taxonomy (NCBI): domain Eukaryota; kingdom Metazoa; phylum Arthropoda; class Malacostraca; order Isopoda; family Armadillidiidae; genus Armadillidium; species Armadillidium nasatum. Next base: position 32,965 of record SEYY01023354.1, read on the forward strand.
ATTTTCAGGGATACGGATTTGAGAATTAAAAAATTATCTGTATTCTGATTCATATTCGGATAAAAAAATGGAGTAAAGATGCAGCAATAGCTCCAGAATTGTCTTCACTGTATTTATAGACAAATGTATATGCAAAGAAATCAGCTTTGATACAAAGTAAAACATACGGAACTCATACGAGAAAGAAGAAGGAGAGACGCTGAATTTTAGAGACAATGTTCTTGGCACATGGGAAGAAGAATGAGCTGGATGAAGGAAAAACATAAATATTATTGCTTTTTTGAAAAGACAAAAAATTTTGGGAAAGGCGAACAATAGATTATGCATAATTCCGAGGTGAATTATAATCAGTAAGAGTTTTTAGACTTCACAGGCAGCTATAATTCCAGAAAGCAACATTCTTGTGATGAAGAGTAAGAGAACAATTAGAGGTAAACCAAGAAATAAAAGATACAGTCGAAGAGATAGTAAATGCAATGCAAGCAGTTAAAAAAGAGAAAACCACCCCGATTGTGCTCACTTAACACTCATCTATTGAGATTAATTAGATATCAAGGATCATTTATACTTACGTAACAAGATGATATCAAGAATCATTTAGACTCACGTAACAAGATGATGTCAAGGATTATTTATACTCACGTAACAAGATAACATCAAGGATCATTTATATTCACGTAACAAGATGATGTCAGGGATCATTTATACTCACGTAACAAGATGATATCAAGGATCATTTATACTCACGTAACAAGATGATGTCAAGGATCTTTTATAATCACGTAACAAGATGATGTCAAGGATCATTATACTCAAGTAACAAGATGATATCAAGGATCATCTATCCTCACGTAACAAGATCATATCAAGGATCTTTTATAATCCCGTAACAAGATGATGTCAAAGATCATTTATATTCACGTAACAAGATGATGTCAGGGATCATTTATACTCACGTAACAAGATAACATCAAGGATCATTTATATTCACGTAACAAGATGATGTCAGGGATCATTTATACTCGCGTAACAAGATGATGTCAAGGATCATTTATGTTTCTAAAATATCATTTAGTTTCCAAGAGAGAAAATGCATTTCAAATCATTACCTATTAATTTTAGAGCTGAAATAAAATTTTGAATTCAAATATACTGCTAATACCTGCTCCCTTGACAATTAAAATCTAATCGAAAACATTCTCCCTTATTTTTTTTAAAAAAAGTAATAATAATTTTTAATAGTGCAATTTCTTTATTTTAATTTCATCTAATGAATAAATAAATTAAAAAAAATTGAGAAAAAATTTCATCTCGAAATCGAACTGATTCAATTTCATAATCAATTGTAATAAATTTCTCAGAAATTTGCAATTCACATTCATATCGTTTCAACCTTTCAAATTTCTTATGCTATATATATATATATATATATATATATATATATATATATATATATATATATATATATATATATATATATATATATATATATATATATATATTATGTCTCCTCTGGTGGGCAAAGGCCGAAGGGCTACCAAATTCCACCAGAGTTGGGGAACATTCGAAGATCTGATCGCTAATGGCCGACGTGACCCGATACACGGCGTTTAAAAGTGTGCAAGTCAAAGGAAGTTGGGAAAACAGATAAAGGGAGTGTGTTCCAGACTTTACCAGTAGAGTACATGAAAGAGTGAGCATAGAGGTTAAGTCTGGGGTCGGAGAGCTGGACAGAGAAAGGATGAGACTGTGTCGCACGAGCCCTTCTCAATGGAGGAGGCATGCGACGTGAGAGTTCAGAAGAGCAATGTTCGTTGTAATAGCGATAGTATAGAGAAAGTAATGCGACAATTCGACGGGAAGAAAGAGACTGGAGAGAGTTAGTAAGAGCAGGAGAATCGATGAGACGAAAAGCCCTAGACTCCACCTTTTCGAGAATAGCTGAATGTGTGGAACCACCCCAAATGTGAGAGGCGTACTCTATACAGGGGCGAACAACACCCCTATACAGAGCAATCAACTGGGGTGGCGTAAAAAAACCACGAAGGAGCCTCAGAACACCCAACCTCTTGGAAGCTTGTTTAGAGAGAGAAATAATGTGATCTTTCCAAGAAAGATCACGAGAAAAAGAAACTCCTAGAATATTGAAGACAGATGAAGGTTTGAGTTGAGTGTTTTCGAAGAAGATATCATAGTTGTGTGGAAGATTGTGTCGAGTGGAGAGATGGAGGAATTGAGTTTTTGAGGCATTGAAAACGACCATGTTTTCTCTGCCCCAATTAGAAATACGAGAAAGATCAGAGGTCAGTTGCTCCAAGGCCATCCTTCTTGAATCTATCAACTGCTGTTGGGAGGGACGTCTTTCAAATTGAAAGGAGTAATGAAGGGTGGAGTCATCGGAACAGGAGTGTATAGGAGACGAAGTAATAGAGAGAAGATCATTGATGAAAATTAGAAAAAGAGTTAGAGAAAGAACAGATCCTTGAGGAAAACCACTATTTAAAGATTTATAGGAAAAATGGTGGCCGTCTACAACAGCTGCTATAGAACGACCGGAAAGGAAATTAGAGAGAAGGATAGATTCCGAAAGAGGGAAGTTTGGAAATCAAAGCTTTGTGCCAGACTCTATCGAAAGCTTTCGATATGTCTAGCGCCACAGCGAAGGATTCACCGAAACCCCGAAGAGCGGAGGACCAAGAGTCAGAAAGTAGGGAAAGAAGATCACCAGTAGAACATTCTTTACGAAAGCCATACTGGCGATCAGAGATAAGATTGGAAGAATTGAGATGTTTCCAAATCTTCCTGTTAAGGATAGATTCGAAAACTTTAGAAAGAACGGAGGTTAAAGAAATAGGACGATAGTTAGAGGGCTGAGAGGGGTCCCCCTTTTTCGGCACAGGTTGAATGAGCGCACGTTTCCAGCAAGAAGGGAAGGTCGAAGTAGAAAGGCAAAGAAGAAATAGTTTACCAAGGCAGGGTGCAAGCTCGGATGCACAAGTTTTGAGAACCGCAAGAGGAATACCATAAGGACCATACGCCTTCTTAGTGTTAAGCTCAGAGAGAGCAGAAATGTCATCTTTAGAAGAAATTACAATGTTAGGCATAAATGAGTTGGAGGAGGTCGAAGGAGGAGGAATAGCTCCGGAATCGTCTAAGGTAGAGTTAGAGGCAAAAATTTGAGAGAAGATTTCATTCAGCTTTAGTAGAAGGTAAAAAGGCAGTTGTACCATCAGAAGAGACTAGAGGAGGGAAAGAGGAAGAAGCACAGTTACAGTTGACATTTTTTGCAAAATTCCAGAAAGGGCGAGAGGAAGAAGAGCCAGAAAGATTATTGCATTTGCGGCGGAGAAAAGAGTTTTTGGTATCTCGAAGAATAGATTTTGCACGATTCCGGGATGAAATATAAATTGAATGAGTTTCAGGAGTTTGAAGACGACGGTTATCTCTGAAGGCAGCATCCCTGCGGCGGATAGCGCGAGAACAAGTAGAGTTAAACCAAGGTTTGCTAGGTTTAGTAGAAGGGAAAGAATATATATATATATATATATATATATATATATATATATATATATATATATATATATATATATATATATATATATATATATATATATATATATATATATATATATATATATATATATATATATATATATATTTAATATATATATATATATAACATATATATATCGATATGTGACAGAATATCATTGAGAAAAGCCATGGGCTAGCATACCTTTCCCTGTATATTGCTATAATATACTATATAGTAGGAATATAGCTAATAAAAGCATATATTTCTTGAGAGCTTTTTAGAAAGTATATTTGATAAGAAGGTGCTATCCCATAAAAGGATAAAAACCATATGGCATATAAACTAATGCTGGCATAAACCAACGAGACTAAAACATATAGATCATTTTGAGTTATTCTTCAACAGATAGAGAAGATATATTTTGATCTTTTATCTTGATAAAAAATATATTATATTTTTCTCCGCCTGTTTTTATATAAAAATATATATATAAAAAATGCGTTTAAAACATATATATATATATATATATATATATATATATATATATATATATATATATATATATATATATATATATATATATATATATATATATATAATATATATATATATATATATATATATATATATATATATATATATATATATATATATATTATATATATATATATATATATATATATATATATATATATATATATATATATATATATATATATATATATAATATATAATATATATATATATATATATATATATATATATATATATATATATATATATAATATATATATATATATATATATATATATATATATATATATATATATATATATATATATATATATATATAATATATAATAATTATATTATATATATATATTTGTATATCTATAATAATATATATTGGCTCATTGATATATAGAGAAATATTTTATGTAAATCGTGAGCTAACAACCAAACACAATCTAACCTAACCTAACCTAATCAAAAAAATAATTTATTTTCAATAGCAATTTTGTATTTCTGAAACATCTCACTGCATTTTCATTTAAAATATTCTAATAAACCAACAGAAATTATATTCACAATTCATTTTCAACGATCCACATCTTTAACATTAAATCGAAATTTGAGTGAAATAAATTATAAATTTTATTTTTTGCAAAAATTACTTGATATTTTATAATAATTTTCAATTATAATAAAATTATCATATTTATATATTATATATATATATATATATATATATATATATATATATATATATATATATATATATATATATATATATATATATATATATATATATATATATATATATATATATATATATATATATATAACGTTATCGTTATTTATTTTAGGGAAAAATAGATCTCTTTTTATTACTCTACCAATTATATTTAATATTTTTCTCAAGGAAATATAATCCATTTTCCCCGAAAATATATATATATATATATATATATATATATATATATATATATATATATATATATATATATATATATATATATATATATATATATATATATATATATATATATATATATGCTCCGGTGGGCAAAGGCGGGAGACCTATCAATTTCCATCGGAGTTGGGAAATATCAGATATTTGTCGTTAATGGCCGACATGTCTAGATGAACGGCGTTTTAAAGTGTGCAAGTCAAAGGAAGTTGGGAAAACAGATAAAGGAGTGTGTCCCAGACATTACTAGAAGAGTACACGTAAGACTGAGCATAGTGGTTAAATCGGAGGTCGGAGAGTTGGACAGAGAAATGATGAGAATGTGTGGAAACGCGTGTCGAGTGAGATCTTCTCAATGGAGGAGGTATGCGACAGGAGAGTTCACAAGAGAATTGTCCACTTTAATAGCGATAGTATAGTAAGAGTGACGCAACAATTCGACGAGCAGTAAGAGACTGGAGAGAAAAAATGAGAGCGGAAAAGGAAAGTTGATAAGACGAAAATACATTTTCCACATTTTCAAGAAGAGGTGTATGGGTGAAAAAACAACTGGGGTGGGGTGAAGAAATTACGAAGCCGCCTCAGAACACCCAAATTCTTAGATGTTTGCTTAGAAAGAGAAGTTATGTGATCTTTCCAGGAAAGACACGAGAAAAAGAAACACCGAGAATATTAAGAACAGATGAAGGTTTGAGTTGTGTGCCTTCGAAGAAGATACCATAATTGTGTGCAATATTGTGTCTAATAGAGAGATGGAGAAAATGAGTTTTTGAGGCATTGAAAACCACCATGTTTTCTGTGCCCCAATTTGAAATACGTTAAAGATCAGAGGTTAATTGCTCCAAGGCTACCCTTCTTGCATCTATATTATTTGTTGTTGGGAGGACCGTTTTTCAAACTGAAAGGAGTAATGAAGGGTGCAAATCAGAGAGAAAATCACAGAGAGAAGGATAGATATAGAAAGAGGAAAATTTAGAAACCAAATCTTTGCGACAGTCTCTATCGTAAGCTTTCAATTTGTCCAAAGCGACATCAAAATATTCACCGAAATGCCGCAGAGCGGAGGACCAAGAGTCAGAAAGAAGGGATAGAAGATCACCAGTAGAGCGTTTATTTCACAAGCCATACTGGCGATCAGAGATAAGATTAGAAAAATTAACGTATATATAAAATCTTCCTGTTAAGTAGTTAAGTATAGATTCAAAAACTGAGGTCAAAGAAATGAGACGGGAGTTGGAGGGTTGAGAGGAATCCCCCTTTCTTCGGCACAGGTTGAATGAGCGCACGTTTGCAGCAAGAGGGGAAGAGTGAAGTAGAAAGACAGAAAAGAAATACAGTAGCTTAGCAAGGCAAAGTGCAAACTTGCATGGAAGCATAAGTTTTGAGAACCATATAAATATATATATATATATATAATATATATATATATATATATATATATATATATATATATATATATATATATATATATATATATATATATATATATATACCATGTGTGTGTGTGGAATAAAAAAAATTTCCTTGCTAAAAAGTTTTATTTTCTCGAAACAATTCGGACTAATTACCAAAGCTTTGATTATAGGTTACGTGATTTTAGTGTCTTTTTTGATATATATATATATATATATATATATATATATATATATATATATATATATATATATATATATATATATATATATATATATATATATATATATATATATATATATATATATATATATATATATATTTGTACATTATTACATAAAAAAGATATCTTTTAAAATGCTTTTAAGATCTCTTAAAATGCGTCACGTTTTATCGAAGAAAATTTTCTATATATTTTTTTTCTTTATTTTTTTTCTTTTTTTTCTTTTCTTTTTTTCTTTTTTTTTTTTTTAAATTAAAAAATCGCCATCTTGAATATAAAGGGGTGATAGTTGCCTACGTAATGATGCGAGTAGAATCGTTAAGTAAATTTGTATTCAACTACGACGCTTCTCATTAACCTCGAGCTTATAAATATTTATCGTTCAATACTTGTC
>SEYY01023354.1:67500-69012 GCA_009176605.1 Armadillidium nasatum
TCTTACCACACCTAATTAATAATAAGTAAATAGATACTATTATATATATTACTATATATATATAATAATTATTACATTCCTAATCGTACATATATATATATATATAATATATTATTATAATATATTAATTATATAAAATTATATTTTTCCTATGTATGAATTTGCGTGTTTGTATGTCCTGTATATAATATGCATGCAAAGATTAACGATCAAAAGAGAATTAGTTTATTAAAGTAAAATGATCGGAACTCAAGGAGAGCTTTTCTTATTCTTGTTCTTTGAATAAATTGAAATCAAAGGATAAAGGAAGTGAAAGAGAAATGCGAGAATAAACTGATATCTAATTTTTGTTATTAGATGTCTTGTACTTTATTTGATAAAGACGAACATATCCAGGCTTTTATTTAATTAAAATTTTCCCCTCAGAATTAAGTTTATATTATTATTTATATATATATATATATATATATATATATATAATATATATATATTATATATATATATATATATATATATAATATATAATTATACGAAACTTTTTTATAATACGCTAAAAGTTTTCACAGTTTGATGATATTTTTTTTGTCGTTTCGTTTTAATTTGGATAATTGGTTCCGGGAAAGTTTTTCCCTTTTTTTATGGGAATATAATTTGTTTTGTCATGCAAAAAGCGCGTAGGCGAAAATTCTACGAAATAAATACACACTTAATCTAGGTTAATTTACAAAATTTGAGCAAGATGATGTAACTAGATAAGTGAATACGTGACATTATGAGGTGAAAAGTTAGATAGAAAGATAAGGAAGGATCGGACTCAGTGACAGAGACAAGCTGCGTGACGGGAGCAGAAAGGGAAAAGCATGTATGGAATCGCGAGTTGACTGCTTGACATTTGATTATTTGATTATTTTTGTAGTTTCATTTTAAAAAGTTTTAGGAAAAGACACTAAAAAGTGGCAATAATCTGTGGGAATGACTGATCACTTTTAGAGAGAAAATTTTAAAGCCAATAAAAGAAAGAGGCCAAATATTAAAAACTATAAAAATTCGAAAATTCATAAAATAAAGAAACAAAAAGATTTTTTAAAAGTTAATGAAAATACCAATATATATATTTGAAATTTATAATTATATGAATTGGAGAATGGATGAATGAAGGGGATAAAATAAAATGAAGAATAAGAACTACAGAACTACAGAATACTGACTAGCAAAGACTTTACAGTCCACTCTAGGCTAGTCTGTTAAATAATCAGTATTCGTTGAAGACACTATAAATACAGCTCCCGGATTCCTTAATAGTTATATTTAGCGTCACTTAAAATGATTTCATCATTCCTTGTTCACTAATAATAAAATACTAATAAAGTAAATGTCTTGTTAACCATAATGTATATCTAATTTCTTCTTGAATGATTCGATGCTGTTACTGTTTACTATTTGAAAAGAAAGACTATTTCACTTTACAATCACATTGTAGGTAAAAAAATTTTTGCTATGTTTGTTTGAAAT
>SEYY01023355.1:0-12500 GCA_009176605.1 Armadillidium nasatum
TTTCCTCACATAGATTTTCATTTTACATATAATACTCCTTTCAAAATATCCTCCTTTTTCCGCTACAAGCCTTCTTTTCCAGCTCTTCTTCTAGCCTCAGTAGTATATAAATTCACCTGTCCTTTATGTAATAAAGGCTACATAGGCTCTACTACTAGGCTGCTCAGAACTCGCATATGTGAGCACCAAGCTATTTCTTATCGCACAGCTCTCCCTCTTTCCTCCCCTTCTTTCTCAAATATACGTACTCACACTATCTCTTGTCACACTCTTCCTCTCCCCAAACATTTCACTATTCTTGACACACATCCAGACCCAATATCTCTCCGCATCCTTGAATCACTTTACATCCATAAACATAAACCAGATCTTAACAATAATCTTACAACATGCCCTCTCCATATTTTACAAAATTAACTCACCCCATATTCAATCATGCCCTCTCTTGCTTGCTCTAGTATAATCATAGCAGAATCATTCACTTCAGCATTTATTTCAAACAATTACGCCGTGATGCTTCTCAGTCATCAGAACACCAAAGAGCTTGCTTCCATACTGTTTAACACATTATTATTTTTTCATCTTTTTATTTTTTACTTTCATTTGTTTATTTACTTTATTTATTTATTTATTTATTCCTTTATTAATTTATTTATTTATTTACTTACCATCATTTATCTATATATTTACTTATTTATTTATTTATTTATTTATTTTATGCCTGCTTTATTTACGAGCATGTGGATGCGCACGCATTACATACTTTTTCTATTTTTCTACAACCAACCATTTTATTATTTACTACTTTGTATTCAGTCTCTTTAATCGTTAAGTTCAAGTACTGGTCCGTGTTGATTTACATAGTTATTGTGTTATAGTTATTATTTCTAGTCAAGCTTTATTGTTTATTTTTATATTTGTTTTATTTTTTTTTTTTTTTTTTTATTAATGTTTGTACTCTCTTCTTTACAGTTATCCTGATGATGGCTTCAGATAATAAATTTAAAAATAAAAAGAAGCCGAAACGTTGATATCAAAGCTTTGTTTAACTACTAATTTAATTTAATATTCATCTAATTAAATATAATTGAACTGACTATGCTACATTCATTCCTGGCTATTCTTTTCATAATAAAAATTAAGCTCAGTAGGAGCAATACCATTTATATATATATATATATATATATTATATATATATATATATATATTATATATATATATATTATATATATATATATATATATATTTATATATATATATATATATATATTTTATATATATAATTATATATAATATTATATATATATATATATATATATATATATATATATATATATATAATATATATAATATATATATATATATAATATATATATATATATATATATATATATATATATATATATATATATATATATATATATATATATTATATATATATATATATATATATATATATATATATATATATATATATATATATATATATATATATATATATATATATATATATATATATATATATATATATATATATATATATATATATATATATATAATATATATTAATATATATATATATATATTATTTATTTTTATTATAGTAATTACTATTTATTATTATAATTTACATATTAGTAATTATATTATTATCTTAATATATTTATTTGATCATTAATATTTTATTTTCTTTGCAAAACTTTTTTAGAATTATCTATTTTTATTATTATTATTTTATTTTTATTTTGTTATTATTTTTACTGTTGTTATTATTACTGTTATGATTATTATATTATTATTATTATTTTATTATTATATATTATTATTATTATTAATTATTATTATTATTTTTATTATTATTATTATTATTATCATTATTATTATTATTATCGCATTTGGCAAAGAGGTGTCAGTACGTGCAAATTTCGAAAGAAAATAAAATATTTCTTCCTCTTTATTGAACAAAGAAAATACGTAATTTGGTTGAAAAATCTTTTAAATGGGAACCCTGAGATCATCTTCTAATTTCCTGATTGCAGATGTTACATTTAGCTATTTCGAATCTACCCTGAAACATTGTAAAGTACATCCATACTCCCGAAGCTGATCTTTTAGACATATTGACTGAAAGTATAAACAAAATAATAATTTTGAAATAATGTAGCTAAATGTTACAAGTTTGATACATAGCAATTAAATAACAATAAAATGTATAAATACAGGTTATATTGATAATTGAATATCTTACATTTTTTAAAACTTTACTTTAGAGTCTTAATTTGGTAAACCTGTTGAATCACTATTATGAATCAAAAAAAAAAAAAAAAAAAAAAGTTTTAACTTTTGTACTTTTTTAAAACTTTTATTATACAAAATCTGTAATTTTCTGAACTTTTTTTCAGAGAAAATGCATATAATCATTAATTTAAGTAAATGTTGGCTATTCTACTCCTTCCTTATAATTAAATAAACCTCAATTAAATTTATATCTAATTTTCTTAACCCAAAATTTCAGCGCTTTTGACCTCTTTACAAATTTGGGTGACCCCGGCCCCGGCCCCGGCAAAATTCCAGCCCCGGTCGGTCCCTATATATATATATATATATATATATATATATATATATATATATATATATATATATATATATATATATATATATATATATATATATATATATATATATATATATATATAATATATATATATATATATATATATATATATATATATATATATATATATATATATATATATATATATATATATATATATATATATATATATATATATTATATATTATTATTAGAGATAGGACGATTAAGAATTTTATGACGATGACGATGATAGTCAATTAGTCATTGCAAAGTTGACAATGACACTGAAAAAAGTATAGTTAAACATTTAAATTATTTTAATAAATTGAACAATTTTATAAAAAGAAGAATTAAATTGCCTTTTCGCAACTCTTTATTCAAATATAAAAATACATGTAATATTAATATGTAGTATAATGATATCTTCAGAACATTGATTGTTAAACTTTTAATATGTGAAAAATTGGACAGGCATGCAAAATTCTTTTACTGTATTTTAAATTAAGAGCTCTTAGGTAGCGATGCTGAAGCGTAATCTTTTATCCAGTATCTTGGGTAATTCAATTTCGTATTAGCTAAGGTGACCATCCGTCCCGATTTTATCGGGACAATCCCGATTTTTTAAAGCTGTGATCCGATTTTATTTTAGAAGGTAAATCAGGACGGATAATAGTATTTTATTTAACTTTTGTTTAAATTAAATAGCAAAAATGTATTTTTTTTCTTTTGTAGGTAAATCAGGACGGATAATAGTATTTTATTTAACTTTTGTTTAAATTAAATAGCAAAAATGTTTTTTTTTTCTTTTGTAGAATATCCGTAATAGTAAACTATATGACTTGTTATTGAAAACAACAATCGTATTTATTCTTTATATTAAAAATCACCCTTCTTTATACATCTCTTAAAACCCATTACGAGCAGGGTATTTTGGTGAAGAGGGGTGGTCAGTGTTCAGAAGCGTCACGATTTTTAGTCAGAAAAATATGGTCACGATAGTCTAGCGAGTATATTTGGTCCCCACTACTAAACAGCCTTTCACTCTCAGTAGAAGGAATAGAGAGATATATATGTAAATTAATCTGCAGAAAATTGATGATGACGATGGTGATTGAGATAAATATACCAATTTTGCCGATGACAATGACAATTAATTGTCCCATATAATATATATATATATATATATAATATATATATATATATATATATATATATATATATATATATATATATATATATATATATATATATATATATATATATATATATATATATATATATATATATATATATATATATATATATATATATATATATTGCAACTATTAAAGTATGCTATACAGCCGGGATTCGAACTCTGTTCTCTTGGATCGTAAGCAAGAGTGTTATCCCCTGAGCCAAGACTGTACAAAACGAGATCACGCCTGGAAGTCTCATGAAATACTATCATGCTAAACTCCTAACGTACCCCACCGACCGCAACATGACACCGGGACAACGAGGTCATTTCTATCCCTCTTTCTCGAAGAATAATTAAATATCATTCCTTTTAGAACTACTAACTCAATTCGTGGTTCAAAACAATATTGCACCTATTAAAGTCAGATATACCGCCGGGATTCGAACCCTGGTCTCTTGGATCGTAAGCAAGAGTGTTATCTTCTTGGCGCAGGGGATAACACTCTTGCTTACGATTCCAAGTGACCAGGGTTCGAATCCTGGCGGTATAGCAGACTTTAATAGTTGCAAATTGTTTCGAACCACGAGTTGAGATAGTGGTTCTAAAAAGAATTATATATATATATATATATATATATATATATATATATATATATATATATATATATATATATATATATATATATATATATATATATATATATATATATATATATATATATATATATATATATATATATATATATATATATATATATATATATATATATATATATATATATATATATATATATATATATATATATATATATATATATATATATATATATATATATATATATATATATATATATATATATATATATATATATATATATATATGATATAGATATAGATATATATAGATATAGATATATATATTATAGATATAGATATAGATATAAGATATAGATATAGATATATATATATAGGTAAAGGTGGAGATTGTTTCTGAGTTTCGATTGTTAAAAAATATCGAAAATTGAAAATATCGGAGAAGCCTATCGTAAACAAGAGAGTTGTCAGAGGTACGAGGTACTATTACTAGACATAGACACAATTATTATTACTTACTTTTCTAGCAGAACCTAATTCGACTTATCATAACCTGAACTACCGAAATTGCCGTAAAAAGAGGCCTAACCTACACAAGAATTTGCCGTAAAAGAGACCTAACGTACACAAGAACGTTTGCACGACATAGTAGCCTAGGGCTAATTATAGGCAGGAAAATATCGATTAAAATAAAATATCGACATAAAAAAATATCGATATAAAAATTATCGAAACTCAGAAACAATCTCCACCTAAGCCTATATATATATATATATATATATATATATATATATATATATATATATATATATATATATATATATATATATATATATATATATATATATATATATATATATATATATATATATATATATATATATATATCTTCTAAACATGTTTGAGCATTATTTAACAACGTATTTTTAAATTGAATTTTTTATCAATCATATTTCAAGATTAAAATCTAGTTAAGAGTGTTTTTAATTTTAGGTTAAATGAGGTCGAAGCAAATTAAAAGTATTAAAGTATTTATTTAAAACAAGTATTATCCCTTATACTTGTAGTATAAGATTAAAATATATTTAGTGATATTATTCCTGAAGATTAGTTTTACACGTAATAAGATCTTAATTGAGAGTATTTTAGGACTTAATTTTACATTTAGGCGAAAATTAAAAAGATGTTTCATTATTAATTTTATGTAATTCTTACGTTGAAATTGTTTTTATGATAAAATTAAAACAACACAGTTTAGAATTCTTTCTAATAAATTATGTAAATTTTAAGAATTTTTTATATATATTAATTTTTTTTTAAAAGCATTACAAATGTTTTAAACTTATTATTTACTAATGCTTGTGTACTTAAATGAACTACTTAGTATTCATTGTTTAATTCATGTGTATTAAAATTAATTTATTTACATTAAAATATAAAGAAAACTTATTTTATAAACAAGTGAAACGTTTGCTGATTAACATTCAGAAGAGCAAGAATCGAATTCTTTAAAATATCTTTAAACACCAAAAAAGAATCGAGCAATGAATTTAGTATAGAGTAAACCCATTTTGAAAGTTAAAAGTGAGTTTTAATAATCATTTGATCTCGCAAAAGGCTAAAAAATTTCTTTTATCAGTCCCATTTCCCGCATTATAAAACCTTCATAAGTTTTTAAACCGAAGTAAAAATACTTATTGACTTTCTTCAAATGAAGGGAAGTCAATTGCACTGTAAAATAATTTCATTTTTTACAATCTATTTCATTAAAAAGTTAAGGCATTAACGAACAATATATATATATATATATATATATATATATATATATATATATATATATATATATATATATATATATATATATATATATATATATATATATATATATATATATATTCGTGTGTATGTGTGCTTGTTAGTTACTCTTTATTAGTGGCAATAGACTGTTTGAAGAGTTAGAATGTTGAAGCGAATTTTCCGATATCTTTTCGTTGAAAATATTTATTTCTTAATTCGTTTTATTCATTTGCCATCCTCATCATTTTTAACTGCAGAGTAGTAGGGGAGAGGGGGCATTTTCATTGGGACATTTTTATTGGGACATTTTGTCGATTTAAGCCAAACTGATCAAGATCAATTTTCTTTTACTTCAGTTGTTATATGCATAAAATAATGAATTTTATATAAATTATACTAATTTTCAAGTTATTTTTGTATGATTTATTTCTATAATGTGTTTAATGAATCGAAGCAAAAATATAAGATTAAATGTTTAAATCAAATGTTTTCCTTTTAAATAAAAAAAAGTACTTTAACTTCAAAAACATATATTTTATAGTTTTAATGGAAAAAATAATTCTAACGAAGAAAAATGTAAAAAATATGTTTCCTTTTTATTAATAGTAAATTTTTATTATTTAATTTAGAGATTTAAAATTAGAGATTATCTCATATTTGATATTTTTTAGTCTATTTAATTACTATTTATATTTCATTCTTCAACTAAGGACAAAATACGAATCCATTCTTTTAAATCCAGAAATTTTCTTTTACTTAAAAGACTTTTCAGGAATAAAAATTCCTCTTCAGGTGAAGCATCAAACTCATACGCTGAAAGCCTCTTATTCTTTATTGTAATGCAACATCTTCTTCATTTGGAGCAACAACAAATGATTTTTTAATCCTCCGGAAGAAGCATTTGCTCTTTATCAGGAAATGAAGTAGAAGGATAAAAGCATTAGAGAGATGGTTCTAGAACCAAAAGAATTAAATACAATTCCAAATAAATTTTAATTTCATTTCAGTCATTATTATTATTATTATTATTATTATTATTATTATTATTATTATTATTATTATTATTATTATTATTATTATTATTATTAATTTTTATTATTATTATTATTTATTTTATCGTTACCAGTATTGTTATTATCATTATTCTTATCATAATTATTATTATTATTATTATTATTATTATTATTATTATTATTATTATTATTATTATTATTATATTATTATTATTATTATTACATTATTATTATTATTATTATTATTATTATTTATTATCGCTATTATTATTATGTTATTATTATTATTATTATTATTATTATTATTATTATTATTATTATTATTATTATTATTATTATTATTATTATTATTATTATTATTTATTATTATTATTATTATTATTATTATTATTATTATTATTATTATTATTATTATTATTATTATTATTATTATTATTATTATTATGATTATTATAATTATTATTATTATTATTATTATTATTATTATTATTATTATTATTATTAGTAGTAGTAGTAGTAGTAGTAGTAGTAGTAGTAGTAGTAAGGTACGAAGGATAGATTTTTCACGATTCCGGGATGAAATATATGTTGCGTGAGAGTTTGGAGTTTGAAGAGGACGGTAATCCCTGAAGGAAGCATCCCAGCTGCGGATAGCGCAATATCAAGCCGAGTTAAACCAAGGTTTGTTAAGTTTAGTAGAAGAGAAAGAATAGAGAATGTACGCCTCCATGCCAAACAGAATCACCTCGGTTATGCACTTTGCAAACAGTAATCATTCCATGGAAAATCAGAAAAATTCAACCGCAAGTCAAACCATTTAATTGCACCGAAGTGCCAGATACGTGTCCTGCGGAAAGCGCGTGCCGTTCTTTCGGAAGACTTGAAGAGACAGGACAAGATACAGAAATAAGAAGGTGATCGGAGGAACGCAAAGGAGGAAAGAGTTTATCACTGTATGGAGAAGGATAAGAAGTTAGGAAAAGATCAAGTATGTTGGGTTTGTCACCAAGACGGTCAGCGATACGAGTAGGGAGATGCACCAACTGCTCAAGATTGTTCTGGATAGAAAATTGGAAGTCGAATTCACCAACTGGATCATGAGAACTAGATGAAAGCCATTGACTGTGGTGAACATTGAAATCACCTGAAATAATATATATATATATATATATATATATATATATATATATATATATATATATATATATATATATATATATATATATATATATATATATATATATATATATATATATATATATATATATATATATATATATATATATATATATATATATATATATATATATATATATATATATATATATATATATATATATATATATATATATATATATATATATATATATATATATATATATATATATATATATATATATATATATATATATATATATATGTTACGCTTATATTTAATTAAATGAGAATATAAATAAGAAAAGCCAAGAACATTTATATTAATAATGCTACAAATATTAACTGCTATAAGATGAGAAATGTATATCAAGAAAACCTTTGATGTTTTGAATTTGTGTTCCGAGATGACAAGAGAGACGATGACGGAGTCGCAAATAAATACAAGGATTATATAGTAACATTGACATTTGATGCCAATTGCTCTTTGATCTTCGTAATTAAATTTATTTGCAAATAAACAGGCTTGGTTAAGCAAATAAACTTGCATATGAGCACGTTCATATATATATATATATATATATATATATATATATATATATATATATATATATATATATATATATATATATATATATATATATATATATATATATATATATATATATATATATATATATATATATATATATATATATGGGATTCGAGGCCTAGTCAAAGAATATAAATTTGGGCAGTTTTCTCTTGCGCTTAGCCCCACCCAGTTATGTGTAATAAGTCACCAGCGGAATGCTAGCTACAGGTGGAATTAAAATTGACATCCGTGATAGGCCTGGCCAGCCAGAGGATGTTTGTCGTCAGCCCGTAAAACCTTTGATTCATCCTCTAATGAACCTACTGACAGTGCTAATAATCCTTCCTGGGGGCAGATTTTGATTTTGAGTTTGATAAATATATACACTGAACATTCATATACACTTATATGAGTTCTATGTTGTCTTATAACTCCGCTAGATTGCTATAACTTATTAAAAAAAAAACTATATCCACCAGTTTGTCAACTATTGATCTCGAGATTTCTAAAAAAAAATTATATATTTTCTAAAGAAGGTCACTAATAATAATAATAATAATAATAATAATAATAATAATAATAATAATAATAATAATAATAATAATAATAATAAAAATAATAATACTTATAATAATTTGAATGTGGCCATTATAGAAAATACCAAAAGAGAAGAATGAAAGAGACATCTTCAGAATCATTGCCATTAATCTAAAGTAGGAGATAGTTTTAACGATGAGGACATATGCGTTCAGATTTATTGGCGATTTATTACCTCCAAAATTTCTCTTTTCTAGAAAAAATAGTTGCAAATATATACTGGTCGTTTAATCCGATAAGTATGAATGTGTGTTTGAGTGCATGGGAGAGAGAGAGAGAGAGAGAGAGAGAGAGAGAGAGAGAGAGAGAGAGAGAGAGAGAGAGAGAGAGAGAGAGAGAGAGAGAGAGAGAGAGAGAGAGAGAGAGAGAGAGAGAGAGAGAGAGAGAGAGAGAGAGAGAGAGAGAGAGAGAGAGAGAGAGAGAGAGAGAGAGAGAGAGAGAGAGAGAGAATAATTGTAAAGTGCCTCAAACTTGCAAAAAATAATGTTTGAAATTTGGTTATAATATTTTGCATAAAAATTTCACAATTATTTCATATGCACACAAGCACACACAAGCACACACACACACACACACACACACACACACACACACACGCACACACACACACACACACACACACACACACATATATATATATATATATATATATATATATATATATATATATATATATATATATATATATATATATATATCGGTGGCCAAAAGCTGGAGGCCTACCAAACTCCCCCGGAGTTGCGAAAAATACTATCTTTGTCGAAGGAAGACGACATGTCCAGATATACGGCGTTTGAAAGTATGCAAGTCAAAGGAAGTTGAGGAAACAGATAAAGCGAGTGTGCTGCAGACTTTACCAGTAGAGTATATGTAAGATTGATCATAGCGGTAAAGTCTGGGGTCTGAGAGTTGGACAGAGAAAGGATGAGACTGTGTAGAAATGAGTGTAGCACGAGATCTTCTAAGTGGAGGAGGTATGCGAGGAGAGAGTTTGGAAGAGCAGTGTCCATTGTAATAGCGATAGTAAAGAGAGAGTGACGCAACAATTCGACGGAGAAGAAAGAGATTGGAGAGAGTTAGTAAGAGCAGGAGAGTTGATGAGACGAAAAGTCCAAGACTCAGTCTTCTCAAGGAGAGCTGTATGTGTTTAACCATCACAGATGTGTGAAGCATACTCCATACAGGGGCGAACATTTTCCCAATATTGAGCAAGCAACTGGGAAGGGGTGAAGTAATTCTGAAGGCGCCTCAGAACACCCAACCTCTTAGAAGCTTGTTTAGATAGAGAATTAATGTGATCTTTCCAAAGAAAGATCAAGAGAAAGGTATACGCAGAGAATATGAAAACAGATGAAGGTTTGAGTTGTGTGTTTTCGAAGAAGACATCATATGTGTGGAAGATTGTGTCAAGTGGAGAGATGGAGGAAATGAGTTTTTGAGGCACTAAAATCAACCATGTATTCTCTGCCCCAATTTGAAATAAATGAAAGATCAGAGGTTAGTTGCTCGAAGGCTACCTTCTCGAGTCAATTAACTGCTGTTGGGACGACTTACAAAGTGGAAAGAGAAGTGATGGGTGGAGTCATCAGCAAAAGAGTGGATAGGAGATGATGTAATAGAGAGAATGTCATTAATAAAAAGCAGAAAAAGTGTTGTTGATAGGACAGATCCTTGAGGAACACCACAATTTATTGATTTATTAGAAAATGATGGCCGTCTACAACAGCTGCCATAGAACGACAGGAAAGGAAATTAGAGAGAAGGTCTCAAAGACAAGGTTAGATTCCGAAAGAGGCAAGTTTGGAAATCAAATCTTTGTGCCAGACTCTATCGAAGGCTTTCGATATGTCTAGCGCCACAGCGAAAGACTCCCCGAAACCCCGAAGAGCGGAGGACCAATAGTTAAAAAGTATGGAAAGATCACCAGTAGAACGTTACTTACGAAAGCCATACTGGCGATCAGAAATAACATTAGAAGAATTAAGGTATTTTCAAATTGTTCTGTTAATAATAGATTCCAAAACTTTAGAAAGAACAGAGGTTAAAGAAATGGGACGATAGTTAGAGGGTTGAGAGGGGTACCCCTCATTAGGTACAGACTGAGTGAGCGCACGTTTCCAGCAAGAAGGGAATTTAGATGTAGAAAGACAAAAACGAAATAGTTTACCAAGGCAGGGTGCAAGCTCGGAAGCACAAGTTTTGAGAACCGCAGGAGGAACACCATCAGGACCAACGCCTTCTTAGTGTTAAACTCAGAGAGAGCAGAAATGACATCTTTAGAAGAAATAACAATTTTAGGAATAAATGAGTTGGAGGAGGTTGAAGGAGAAATAGCTCCTGAATCGTCTAAGGTAGAGTTAGAAGCAAAAGTTTGAGCGAAGAGTTGAGCTTTAGTAGAAGGTAAAATTGCAGTTGTACCATCAGAAGAAACTAGAGGAGGAAAAGACGAAGAAGCAAAGTTATAGTTGATATTTTTTTTCAAGATGCCAGAAAGGGTGAGAGGAATTGGAGCTAGAAAGATTATTACATTTGCGGCAGAAAAAAGAGTTTTTGGTATCTCGAGGAATTGATTTTGCACGATTCCGTGATGAAATATAAGTTGAATGAGTTTCAAGAGTTTGAAGACGACGGGAATCTCTGAAGGCAGTGTGAGAACAAGTAGAGTTAAATCAAGGTTTGTTAGGTTTAGTAGAAGGGAAAGAATATGGAATGTACGCCTTCATGCGAGATGATTACGAAAAATGGCAGGCGCTCTTCCCCTTCAACTTGGGTTCTAAAATTCTAAACTCATATTTTCTGTTTTATTTAGAGTCTCATTCTCTATGTTGAAAGACGTGGCGTACGAGCTCTCCTCATTGAAGGAGGTATGCGATGAGAGATTTCAAAATTGCAATGTCAATTGTAATAACGATAACATAGAGAGACTAATTCAACAATTCGAGGGGCAGTATGATATTGCTGAGAATTATTGAGAACAGGAGTGTTGAAAAGGTGA
>SEYY01023355.1:17500-25000 GCA_009176605.1 Armadillidium nasatum
ATATATATATATATATATATATATATATATATATATATATATATATATATATATATATATATATATATATATATATATATATATATATATATATATATATATATATATATATATATATATATATATATATATATATATATATATATATATATATATATATATATATATATATATATATATATATATATATATATATATATATATATATATATATATATATATATATATATATATATATATATATATATATATATATATATATATATATATATATATATATATAGACAAAATGTCAGATTTGAAATGGTAGGGTTGAAGAGGTGAAGTGAAGGACAAGACACAAAAGTAAAGGAAGTGGTGAAGAAGAAGGATAGTTGAGACAAAAATTAATACTGAAGTTTTGCAATTACTGAAAATTGCGAAGAGAAAAATACGGGAGAAACCTATTGAAGATCGACAGGCAAACAAACTTTATAGTTTGGGCTGGAAAACTCAAATATTGGAATTGTAGCTGAAAAATGATTCTGATTTTGAGATACGGAAAGGAGAGTTGGACGATGAAGTCTGTGAAGAGGAGAATACTTCAGGCTGCGAAAATAAAGTCTTTGACAGGAACGACTATAAAGAGAGATAAGAAAATTAAGTAAGTAGTGAAAGAAAAGGGGTTTGCCAAATTATCAACAAGGTAAGCATTTCTCTGTAGAGGTGATTGAAACACTTGGAAAGGATAGAGGAAGGGAGAGTTGTCAAGGAGTGTTTCTAGCAGATGCTGGATTGAGGAAAATCTATATAGAGAAATACCAAGGAAAGGATGGAAGGAAGTCATCGATGAGACTCTTTGAGGTGATATGCTAAACTTCAAAACTCTGCTGGAGGGAGATATTCTCTATGAAGGAACAGGATGGAGGAACATGCTGGTTGCCCTGGCAGATGTTTAATCTGCTTCAGAATCATAAGGCATATATATATATATATATATATATATATATATATATATATATATATATATATATATATATATATATATATATATATATATATATATATATATATATATATAGATATGTGTGTATGTGAAATAGACAGACAGACAGAAGGAGAGAGAGAGAGAGAGAGAGAGAGAGAGAGAGAGAGAGAGAGAGAGAGAGAGAGAGAGAGAGAGAGAGAGAGAGAGAGAGAGAGAGAGAGAGAGAGAGAGAGAGAGAGAAAGAGACCGAAAAACTTCGATAAATTGAAAAATTATTTAATTAAAGAAAAAAAATGAATTACTTTATCCTAATCATGTGTTGTTTGTTGTATTTCCGTTGATGAGATACTTATATTATCCCAAGCAACACAATGAACTTCGATTTTTTTTTGTAATTGTTTGTCTTTTTAGAGAATTTATAATTTATAAATGCAAACATAGAACAGATACTTAAGTTGAATGTGAGGTTAAATTGATTTTTTAGTCGGTTTTACATAGGGAAAAGAATGAAAAGAGAAAAGTATTCTTGCAAATGAAAATAATTATGAGTGATTTATTGCAGTTAGCAAAAATTCAACTTTTCTGCAAATAAGAAACGTTTAACTTTTTAATGTTGAAAAAATTAAATAAAATTTGAAAAGTTTTTGCTTGTTAACAGTGTGAAGAATATTAATCCAATAATTTTATTATCAAAAATGCATATATATATAAAAATATTTAAAAATACTTTAGCTACATATAAATATATATATATATATATATATATATATATATATATATATATATATATATATATATATATATATATATATATATATATATATATATATATGCCAAAACAGCAATCAAAATATTACGCAAAAATTTTCCCCAAAAAAATATTTTAAAAACCATAATTAAAAAATAGACAATTTAATAAACCTAATTCCAACAATTAAAACTAAAAGAAGAGAAAATAATAAATGAACGCTAGCTTTCGAAGCCATATTCAGACTTCCTTGTTCAAGCGAATCGATTAAGAGAATGAGAAACAGGAGCAAAATACAAACTATTAAAAAAAAAAAAAAAAAAAAAAAAAAAAAAAACTGGCAACTATGTCAAAAAACTAATCCGAAACAGTCAAAAGTATCTTTTTAAATGCTGGAACATCTTTTTAAATATTATTTCATATTGAGTCCAAGTAAAAGGTTTCTCTGCTGTTATTAATTTCCTTCAAATGTTTTCTTGAACAATTTCAACTGAAGAAAAATCACTCGTGTTTACAAGATGATTCTTAGTTTTTCTGTGATGTGTTAAGGCTGAATTCTGATCATCTATTCTAAAACTGTAGGAATGTTGATATTTACGTCTATTAAAATCTGTCGTCTCTCCTACATATATTTTATTACAATTTCTACATTTTGTTTTATAAACACATTTTTTCCAATTTTTTCTTTCTTCCTTGGAGCATAAAACTTTCTTTTCGCCTCCCTTAATACCCTTCCTATTATATAGATTGGATATTTCAAGATTAGAAAATTTTTCCTAATAAAATTCAGCTCGTGATCCTAAAAACGTGGGCTACATATTCGCAAAGTATGCAAAAATTGTCCAAAACCAATGCCCTTTTTGACATATGATGAATGAGACGAGAACCAGTGGACTACGAATTGACATGAGCTGCCTTTCTATATACATTAAATTCTACGAAACTTGTGTTGGAAACATTTAACGCAACATCTAAAAATGAAAATTTTTATTT
Source organism: Armadillidium nasatum (assembly GCA_009176605.1). NCBI lineage: Eukaryota > Metazoa > Arthropoda > Malacostraca > Isopoda > Armadillidiidae > Armadillidium > Armadillidium nasatum. Next base: position 20,209 of record SEYY01023355.1, read on the forward strand.
TGTTTCTTTTCAACAGTAAACTTGATAGTAGGGACTAAATTATTTATTATATCGAGGAAAGCATCGGGAGACATGTTACCATTCGAAGTCGCGAAATATCAGAATATCTCAGCCAGGTGATATTGAAATCATCAAAACTCCTTTTCAAATAATTCCTTTCAAACAGCTCCATAAATATGTTGCTAAGAACCGGGGAGAGGGGAGAGCCCGTACTTAGACCCCTAGTTTGCTTAAAGAATCGACCGTTAAACTCAAAGAGAGCATGATCAAAAATGCAGTCAATAAAATTCCTCAGAACTTCAAAAGGGACCGAAAAAAACAATTTCATGCTCGTCAGCAAATTCCTTTAACAATTCCATAGTTAATTATGTTGGAACATCCATGAATAATGATACAATATCGTAACTAACATATTTATTACTTCCAAAATTTAATCCGTTCTACTTTTCTATAAAATCTTCAGAGTTTTTAAGATGACATCCAGAAATATTCCCAACCAAAAATAGAAAGTTCCTTAGACACCCAAGAAGACAATTTATATGTGACACATTCTACATTGGAAATAATAGGACGTAAAACAATTTCTGGTTTGTGCAACTTAGGTAAGCCATAAAAATAAGACAATCTTGGTAAAAAACGTAAGATTTCTTTTAAACTAAAATTGGTTTAGAATTTTTAAGGGGATTTTAATTTAATTCCAAATATGTGTTTCTATCATCAAGTAAAAGATTAATTTTTTTGTGCTTACGTGTTAGAAAATGCTAGAAAGTGCTAGGAAAAGCTAGAAATGAAACTCAGAAAAGAGCATTAGTTAAACCTTGGCACTAGTACTTGAGTATCAGATAAGGGTTGGAACGTGCCTGGGGGCACGTTCAAAGGAAAAAGGGGCGGAGATTAAGGGATTAACGTAATTAATTAGGGGATTATCCATATTAATTATCGGATTATCCGATTAATCGGATTAAAAATACCTCACGAAAGACCATGAAAAAGGTGGCTAGGCTCAGAAAAATAATTCAGGAAAGAGCATGGGGTTCCCCTCACTTGGCACTGGTAATGGTACCTTCCAAAACTAGGGCCCCACTATATATATATATATATATATATATATATATAATATATATATTATATATATTATATATATATATATATATATATATATATATATATATATATATATATCATAAACATTTCTATCCTTCGGGAATCTGGATTTTTATAATGAACAACAGAATCAGAGCTCGGAACATTCTTCAATAATATATAGTTAAAAATATGTCTTTTATTATTCACAAAAATTAGTTAAAATCACAGGAGAATTAAAATCTGTGCTCGTCGCATCTGACAGCGAGTTGGCGAGTTGTACTATTGTACTTTCTATATTAAACTCCCATTTTAAGACCATATATACTTCAAATTAAAAAATAAACTTTATAGCCTTCTACACAACAGCTACCCCCAATTAAATTTTACTTTTGTTTTCATCCCCAACTTTTCTATAGGCTCATTCCTAACTCACAAAGAACCCCTACCTACCCCTCTGCGCTCGTCCATCATTTACAAATATTCTTGTGGTACATGTAATAGTACCTACGTTGGCAGTACAACTCGCCAACTCGCTGTCAGATGCGACGAGCACAGAGGCATTTCTCCCAGAACTGGCATGAACCTCTCATCCCCCTCCCCATCCAGCATTAGAACCCATAGTTACAACAAACATCACCCTATAGACCCGTCCCATTTTTCCATAATTTCACAAACCAACCAATCAACCGATCTAAAAATTCTGGAATCCATATACATTGCTAGTCTAAAACCATCGCTTAATAGTGACAGTGGCCCATTCCAATTACAATTCCGTTAGTCTAATAATCGTAATATACCGTTTTATCCTGTCCTTTACCTGACTATTAATTTTTAGTTTTTATCATTTTATTTATTTTTCATTTGTCTCCCATTTTACAATTCATTTATTTTTACCTTGATTTTGTTTTTACCCCCAGTCATTTTGCTAAATTATGTTTTCATTTTGTGTATACTTTGTTCTTTTACAGATAAATGATTATATAACTTTACTTATAATTTAAATTATTGTTTCTCCTGATGATGGGAATATGAATCCCGAAACGTCGAGTTATTTTAATGATTTATATGTTAACCTTAGATTTTAATTCTCCTGTGATTTTAACTAATTTTTGTGAATAATAAAAGACATATTTTTAACTATATATTTATTGAAGAATGTTCCGAGCTCTGATTCTGTTGTTCATTATATATATATATATATATATATATATATATATATATATATATATATATATATATATATATATATATATATATATATATATATATATATATATATATATATATATATATATATATATATAGCGGAATTTTTATTTATTTAATATATATATATATTATATATATTATATATTATATATTATTATATTATATATTTTTTATATTATATATATATATATATATATATATATATATATATATATATATATATATATATATATATATATATATTATATTTTTTAATTTTTTTTTTTTTTTTCTTCGTTATTATTATTTCGGTGAATCTTTTGCTGTAGCTCTGCATATCGAAAGCTTTCGATAGTGGCTTCCACAAGGCTTTGATTTCTAAGCTTCCCTCTTCTGGAATCTATCCTTCTCCCTGTGATCTTCTCTCCAATTTCCTTTGCGGTTTTTCTATAGCAGCTGTTGTAGACGGCAACCGTTCATCCTTTAAATCTATTAATACTGGTGTTACTCAGGATTATGTCCTATCCCAACAGTTTTTCTACTTTTCATTAATGACCTTCTCTCTATTTCTTCTTCACCTATCCACTCCCATCGGATGACGTCACCCTTCAAACTCCTTTCAATTTGAAAGACGCCTCTCCCAACAGCAGTTAATTGAAGCTAGAATGGTTACCTTATAGCAACTAACCTCTGACCTTTCTCGTATTTCCAATTGGTGCAGAGAAAACATAGTAGTTTCAATGTCTCAAAAACTTAATTTCTCCATTTCTCTGATCGATATACACTTCCACACAACTATGAAATTTTCTTTCAAAACACACGAGTGAAACCTTCATCTGTCCTATATGTTAACGGTGTTTCTTTTTCTCCTGATCTTTCTTGAAAAGATCAATTACTTCTCTTTCTAAACAAGCTTTCAAGAGGTTGAGTATTCTTAGGCGCCTTCGTAATTTTTTCACTCCACCCCAGCTTATTGTTCTGCATAGAGGCGATATTCGATCAGTATGGAGTACGCCTTATACATATGTGTTGGTTGTATTTATACAGCTCTCCTTAAAAAGATAGAGTCCAGGGATTTTCAACTCATCAACTCTCTCTTCCTCACTATTTCTCTCCAGACTTTTACTGCCTGTCGAATTGTTGCGTCACTCTCTCTTTCTACTGCTGCTATTACAACGGATATTGCTTCTCTTTCTCTCCCGTAGCATACCTCCTCCATTGAGGAGAGCTCGTGAGATACGTCATTCAACACTGTCTTATCCTTTCTCTGTCCAACTCTCTGATCCAATACTTAACAGCTATGCTCAGTTCTACATGTATTCTACTGGTAAAGTCTGGAACACACTCCCTTTATCTGTTTTCCCAACTTCTTTTGAATTGCACACTTTTAAACACCATGTATCTGGATAAGCTGTCCTTTAACGACCAGGTTCCGTTATTTTCTCCGACTCTTGAGGAAATTGGTAGGTATCCGGCCTTTGCTCACCGGAGGATATATGTTCTTCTTTGATTTGAAAAAATACGGTTATTCTGTCGTCACTCTTTCAGTACACATTATCACAATTTACTACCATTTTCATATGCATGTTTTTTATGATGCCGAAATTATCTTGCGGTCAAATTTTTGTGCATTATTTATTCTTCAGTTTTTCATCATACTCGCAATGAATTTGGTAATACATGCTCAGAATTTATAAGATATAGGTGAAAATAACTTTATATTGAGAAGAGTTATTTTGCTGTATCATACATACATAGTATGTATTATTTCTTCATAGAAAACTTAATTTGAAATAAATTGGAAAAGCGTTTAATTAAGGAAATTAAAAGAAGAACGTTTTTCTTTTAGAAATATTACGAAAATAAAAATCAAATGATGTCAAACATTAATTTTGTTACAAATCTCTCTTGTGTTTGTCTTTAGAGCTCAAATAAGCACATGAGATCAAATATCATTTCCTTTATAGGATCTTTCAATTCTAATTGAAAGCAACATTTGTATTCCATAATTGTTAAATGAAAAAATAAAAAAAATAATTTTTTTTTTTACTTAAGTATTCAATCCAGGGTCCAATTAAAATACATCTATCTTTACGCATTTATTAAATAGCAGATATAAGAAGTTACACCATAGTTTTATATTTATTCATTACTATCTTTCCTTTTAAGCAATACAAGAGAAAATCAGAAACAAGAAAAAGAATCACATTTGAACTGCGTCTCAAAAAATCATATTTTCGTTCATTTAATTTATATGGCTTTTATCTTTTTCTTTTCCGCTTCTTTGAGTTTTTGGAGAATATTCTCCGACTTCTCCAATTCATGTAACCATTTTTGATGATGGTAGCCGCTTCCAACAGGCATTTGAAAATTTGCTCTTAGTTTATTTATTCTCTCAATCACCTCGACTTTCTAATATATATATATATATATATATATATATATATATATATATATATATATATATATATATATATATATATATATATATATATATATATATATATATATATATATA
>SEYY01023355.1:30000-34897 GCA_009176605.1 Armadillidium nasatum
ATGAGACTGTGTAGAAAGATGTGTCGCACGAACTCTTCTGAAAGGTGGAGGTATGCGACGAAAGAGTTCGGAAGAGCAGTGTCCGTTGTAATAGCGATAGTATGTAGAAAGTGATGCAACAATATGACAGGCAGAAAGAGACTAGAGAGGATTAGTGAGAGTGGGAGAGTTGATAAGACGAAAAGCCCTGGACTTCACTATTTCAAGGAGAACTGTATGAGTGGAACCACCTCAGATGTGTCAAACGCAATTCATACAGGGGCGAACAACACCCCTATAAAGAGCAAGCAACTGGTGTGGTGTGAAGAAGTTAAGAAGTTGCCTCAGAACATCCAACCTCTTAGAAGCTTGTTATGAAAGAGAAGTAATGTGATCTTTCAAAGATATCAAGAGAAAAAGAAACACCAAGAATATTAAGGAGAGATGAAGGTTTGAGTTGTGTGTATTCAAATAAGATATCATAGTTGTGTGGAAAATTGTGTTTTAGTAGAGAGATGAAAGAATTGAGTTTTTGAGGCATTGAAAGCGACTATGTTTTCTCAGCCCCAATTTGAAATGCGGGATAGATTTGAGGTTACTTGCTACAAGGCTACATTCCTTGCGTCTATTAAATGTTGTTGGGAGGGGCGCCTCTCAAACTGAAAAGAGTAACGAAGGGCAGAGTAATCGGCTTAGGAGAGGATAGGAGATGAAGTAATAGAGAGAGAATGTTATTAATGAAAAGCAGAAAAATTGTTGGGGAGAGGACAGATCATTGAGAAACACCATTATTAACAGATTTATTTAATGAACGGTGGCAGTTTACAACAGCTCCTATAGAAGGATCAGAAAAGAAATCAGATAGAAGGCAACAGGCAGATGAATAGATTCCGAAAGAAGGAAATTTAGGATCGATGCTTCGTGCCAGACTCTATCGAAAGCTTTCGATATGTCCAGTGCCGCAGCAAAAGATTCACCGAAATGACGAAGAACGATGGACCAAGAATCAGAGAGAAGGAAATGAAGATCACCAGTAAAACGTTTCTTACGAAAGCCATACTGATGATCAGAGATAAGATTAGAAGAATTGAGGTGTTTCCAAATCTTCCTGTTAAGGAAATATTTGAAAACTTTAGAGAGAAATTAGAGGTCAAAGAAATGGGATATTAGTTGGAGGGCTTGAGAGGGGTCCCTCTTTTTCGGCACAGGCTGAATGAGCCCACGTTTCCAGCCTGAAGGGAAGGCTAAAGTAGAAAGACATAGAAGAAATAGTTTACCAACGGTTCGGAAGCACAAGTTTTGAGAACCACAGGAGGAATACCGTCGTGACAGTACGCCTTCTTAGTGTTAAGCTCGGAGAGAACAAAAATGACGTCTTTAGAAGAAATTACAATTTTAGGCATAAATGAGTTGGAGGGGGTTGAAAGATTGGAATAGCTCCGGAATCGTCTATGGTTGAATTAAAGGCAAAGGTTTGAGCGAAGAGTTCAGCTTTAGAGGAAAAAAAAAGGCAGTTGAACCGTCAGAAGATACTAGAGGAGGGAAAGAGAAAAAAAGAAAAGTTAGAGTTCTCATTTGTTGTTCAAAAATACCAGGAAGAGCGTGAAGAAGAGGAACCAGAAAGATTATTGCATTTTTTTACTGAGAAAAGAGTTTAGAGTTACGAAGGATAGATTTTGCACAAATCGGGGATGAAATATAAGTTTGAAGACGACGGTAATTCCTGAAGGCATCATCCCTGCGGCGGATAGGTCAAGAATAAGTTGAGTTAAACCAAGATTTGTTAGGTTTAGTAGAAGGGAAAGAATGTGGAATGTAAGTCTCCATGCCAGAGAGAATCTCCTTGGTTATGCGCTCTTTACACTCAGAGAAACCCCACCCCTCCCACGGATATTGTTTTTTTTTTTTTTTTTTTTTTTTTTTTTTACAGATCGCCACCAATCACGGGCAGAGCCCTTTTCAAGGAGCGGGCACACACAAGGGGGAAGAAGACTCATTCAAACACAGACCTAACGCATATCCCTCAGGTGGGCACAAACTGAAGCCTTGAAGAGTGGAAGATTAAATACAGTAGGAAACATAGAAGATGGTAGAGAGTTCCACAGAACAGAAGTGGCAGGAAAGAAGGAGGCACCACAACGGGCAAGCCTGGGGTTTCCTACATCCACACAAAATTGGTGCGAAAGCAGGGCACCCCTTGTGCAACGAGGACGACGCAACGGTGGAGGAATGCGAGAGGCCAATTCCCTCGAGCACCTGCCATTGTAGTACCTATAGAAAAGAGAGAGTAGCCAACGTCACGTCGCAGAGATAAGGGGTCAAGAGAGTTTGAAAGTAGGGGACAGTTTAATTAATCTTTTAGCTTTAGACTCAACCCTATCCAAAAGAAAGGAGGAGCCGGAGCCCCCAAATGTGAGAAACAGTACTCCATACAAGGGCGAATAAGACCCTTATATATTTGGAGTAACTGCTCAGAAGAAAAAAATTCTCGCAACCTGAACAGAACTCCCAGCTTTTTAGAGGCCGCTTTAGCAACCATTGTGATATGTGGTTTCCAAGACAGTTTGTTGTTTATGTTTAGACCAAGAATGTTAATGTTATTTACAGGTGAGACGGGAGTACCGTCGAATACGATAGGAAAGTTGGGAGGTGTTTTTGAGAGGGAGATGTGAAGAAGTTGAGTTTTTAAAGAGTTGAACTTTCACAAGGTTGCTATGACCCCACCGGGAAATCCCATCCAAATCGGCAAGAATAGAATCGGAAAGTTGAAGACGAGAAGCAACTCTAGAAGCAAAAGGGAGCAGATTTGAAATGAGTAGAAGAATGTAGAGTCGAGTCATCAGCATAAGAGTGAACAGAGTTAGAAGTGCAGTTGAGAAGATCGTTAATGAAAAGTAAGAATAAAGTTGGAGATAAAACTGAACCTTGAGGAACACCACAGTTGACAGAAAAAGAGGAAGAGGTCGCTCCATCTACAAGTGCCGAAATGGAACGATCTGAGAGAAAACTAGACATGAGTAAGCAAAGAGGAAGGAGGAAACCCAAAGGAAGGGAGCTTGGAGAGCAGCGACGCATGCCATACCCGGTCAAAAGCCTTGGATATGTCAAGCGCCACCACACAAGACTCCCCGAAATCCCTAAGGGCAGAAGACCATAGATCAGTAAGATAGGAAAGTATGTCACCAGTTGACCTCGAACGTCGAAAGCCATACTGGTGATCTGAGAGAAGAGAATGAGACTCCAAATGATCTAAGGAAATGAGAGTTGAGAAGAGTTTCAAAAATTTTAGACAGAACACAAGTGAGAGCTATAGGTCGATAGTTGGAAGGGTCAGAGCGGCTAATTTTTTTCGGTATCGGTTGAACAAATGCACGCTTCCAGCATAGAGGAAAAGTATTAGTATTAAGGCATAGAGAGTAGAGCTGAACGAGGACAGGCGAACAACTCGGAAGCACACTCCCTCAGAACATGAGGGGGAATACCATCCGGGCCACTGGCCTTCCTGACGTTCATAGATTTCAGGATCCCATGCACTTGATCATGAGTAATTACAGGCAGGGACATGGGACACCTGAGAGGAGAAGGAGTAGGAGGAGGATGCCAGAATCGAGCAGGGTGAATTAGATGAGAAAAGGAGGCCGAAGAGATTAGCCTTTTCAGAGGGAGCATTTGCAATAGAACCATCAGAGCGAATAAGAGGAGGAAAGGAAGATTTACAGAAGTTATTAGAGATATTTTTGACAAGAGGCCAGAAATTTTTATCAGTAGGAGAGCCATGGAGGTCAGCGCACTTCCTTTTCATGAAAGTACGCTTAGTCCGTCGAAGAACATCCCTGCAACGATTCCGAGCTGAATGAAAATTAGCAAGAGTGATAGGAGAAGGAGAGTTTTTCCATTCACGATAAGCATTGTCTCTCTCCCGAAGGACAAGAGATCAGTTGCCATCGAACCAAGGATTTTGAGGAGAAAAAGATTTAGTTGAAGATGGAATGAAATCTGCTCATCCCATCAAGGATTACGGCCCCTACCTTTTCAGCAGAGACAGAAGCGTCCCCCGAGACAAAGCAAGATTCACTCCAATGATAGTTAGCAAAGAAGCGGCGCATTGCCCCCAATTAGCCCGATTAAAGTGCCAGAAAGTACGTTTAGGGCATGTTGGAGCTGTTGGAGAGAAAGCATTATAACTAAGAGCTATAAGATTATGGTCAGAGTTACCAATAGGAGGGAAAACGGTGTATTTATAACTAGAAGAAGTAGTGGTGAAACATAAATCAAGTGTATTCAAGAATTGGTTAGGACGATCTGGAATGTGTGTGGGTTCCTAATCAACTGCTCCAGATCGTTGAGAATGCTGAATGATTTGGCCTCCCTCCCACCTGTATCAGTATGAGAGGAACCCAACCATTCAGTGTGGTGTACGTTGAAATCCCCTAAATAGAGGACCTCAGCATTTGGATGAGAAAGTGACAGTCTCGTGAGTAGTAGTAAGATATTGAAAAAAAACTGGAAAGTCTATTCCATTAGAGGAGCAGTAGCAAAAACACAAGATAATTGTAGTAGTAGGAAGACAGATTTTAAGCCATAAAACATCGAAATTAGGAGATTCTAGATTTACGAGACGTGTCACAGGAGTGTTAATGTTAATATAGGCACAGACTCCACCATTTAGACGGAAATTGTGAAAAAAGTTGTAGTTAGAGACATTAAGTTGTAGAGAAAGAATCCCTGTCCAACTGGGTCTCAGACAGAAGCAAAAGGTTAGGATGAGAGTTAGAGAGATGATATTCAACAGATTCGATATTAGAGCGGAGACCACGGACGTTGGCAAAGTCAATAGATAGCCCCCGTCTGCACCCACCCACACGTCCATTCGATCTTGTCATTCAAATAGTAATCATTTCACTTAAAACAGAAAAGT
>SEYY01023356.1:0-2500 GCA_009176605.1 Armadillidium nasatum
GCTTTCACAACCTATTCTGAAAATTAGAAACATTGTTTAGAGAATGCTGAAGAATTGTATTGAAAAGACAATTATTTTCCGAACTTAAAAATAAAAACAGATTTATTTTAAAACATAAATTTTTTAATTAAAAATATTTTCAAAAAAAAAAAAAAAAAAATTTTTCTAATTATTTTCAATTTTCAAAATTTTATAAGTACTTTCGTTTTAAGTTAAAATTAGTTTAAGAATTAAATTAAAACACGAGTTTGATTAACGACAGTTGGATCATCAAGAATAATTCTTGCATGGTTCTAAAGGCTGGGATTCTTCACCATTTTTTTTTTTTTTTTTTTCTTCTTCCTTTGCCACCTTTTTGCCGGATATTATTATTATATATATAATGTATATATATATATATATATATATATATATAATAATATAATATATATATATTAAAAAGATAATAGAGAGAGAGAGAGAGAGAGAGAGTTCTAGCGAAAATAGTGCAGCTTAAGCAAAAGGTAAATCAGAGAAGGAGACGTCAAGGGAATGAGGAAGAAGCAAAGGTTTTAGGAAACAGTTACTGCAAAAGTATTAAAAAAAGATATATAAAATAAGATATAAAATTCTATATAAGAATAAGAGGTAATGCATATATTTAAAGCATTGAACCCTGTTTCGGATGATCTACATTTAAAGGAAGGAGTTTAGGAATTTGGAAAATATAATAATTTGAGAAAAAAAAAAAAACTTGCCAATGTTATTTATTTTTTAAATATAAATGCACTATGAAAGGTTAATTATTTTCAAAGATGTTTATAAAAGTGTAATGAAGTTAGATCATTATTAGACAAAAATTAAATTTAAAGAACTAGATGATCAAGTCTGAAAAAATCTCAAGATTTTCATTCAGATAATAGTAATATTTTTGTCTAAATATTTTGATTAAATTTTTAAATTTTTTCAATTAAAAAAAATGTTTTTTGTTATGTTTAAAACATTAAATATATAACCAGTATTTAATTAATAAATAAAATTTGATTAAAAAGTTATTTATAAAGAGTTACGATGCCTTTCAAAAAATTATTTTTTTTTTTTTAAATCTGAGCTAAATTTAAGCCAAAATACAGATCAAAAGGTTTTTCAAAAATTAAAATTCATTTTGAGATTATTATTTTTTTATATTTTTTTTTGTACAAAATTCTTGGAATTAAAAAATTATTTCTAGATAGATATCGAGCCCTTTAAATGAATTTTAATCAATTTATAAAAGAAAGAAACTGATCATACATGTAGTAATTTTTGTCGTGTATGTGTGTGTGTGTGTGTGTTGATCACTTCTTCCTTGAATAGGTGAAGACGTCAGAGCACATCCTCACTGAATGGAAGAGTTATCTTTTCTAAGAAATTGATAATATATATATATATATTATATATATAATATATATATATATTTATATATTATATATATATATATATAATATATATAATATATATATATATATATATATAAATAGCGTAGGGGGATCTAAGAAAGCTGGCATAAATATAAGAGAATTATGTAAAATTATTTTCGATATTACATCAAAAGATGAATATGAAAACGATTGAATAAAACGTAATTTGACCAAGAATTTTTTTTTTTTTAAAACAAAAAAAAACAAAAAAGGTTCTGACTGACAATTTTGAAATTGCTTTTCATCGTCTATTTGTGTCAAATTATTTACTGACTTTTATTTTTAAATAATAATAATAAAAAGAAATTTTCTTTTTTTGACCCTTTTTGAAATTTTCAAAAATTATGTTTAATAATTTTTTTTTTTAGCGTGGCCTTCAAGTCTACATAACACAATACCTGCACCTTCATGCACAGACAAAGGGGAATTTTTTAGCGTCAAGGACGAAGAAAGGTGGAACTACACTAGCAATTTGTTTAAAAGATACTTCAAGGTCGCTCAAGTCTACTTAACACAATACCCACGTTCGTGTATAGACAAAAGTATACTTTGTGGAATGAACAACCTGGTATAATATGTGCAGCTGCCCTCCAAACTATCCTCCTTTGGGCTTCTGCCTTTCTTACTTTGTTTACTTTTGTTTAGCCTTCTTTCAAATTGCTCGATATCGGCCGTTGTTGAAGGAGCGACTTCGTTTTCCTTCTCAGCCTATAGTGGTGTTCCTCAGGGCTTTTTCTTATCCTTTTCTCTTTTTCGACTCTTCATGAGCGACCTTCATAGCTGCTCACTAACTTTGTTCATTTAAAGGTGGATAACTCGACCCTTCTTTCAGATACTATTTTAAATCGACTCATTTTCCTTCTAGAGTTGCATCTTGTCTAATCTTCCTGATTCTTTTTTTGCATATATAAATAGAATTTACAAGTTGGATAGCCTCAACCTTGTGAAATTAAACTTTTTAAATAAAAACTTGACTTCTACAAATCTCTCTCTCAAAGAAATATTACCTTTTTATCTTCTTTCGATCGTACTAAAATCTCTTTTGTTGACAATGTAAACAT
>SEYY01023356.1:7500-12500 GCA_009176605.1 Armadillidium nasatum
ATATATATATATATATATATATAAGGCAGACAAATAACAACATGGCAGGAAGATACTTTGCAGGTGATGATAATGTCCTTTTTACGCAATTTTTCTATAAGAAAGAAAGCGTCTGCATTGTTTCAAAACCTTTTTTTGCGATTGTCACATGAATAGAGTCTCTTTTGGCTATTGTTTCGGCAACTCCACGGGAGCTGTCCTTTTCAGCCCTTTTCCAACGACTCTTTTTATATATATCTCCCTCCTCCTTCTCACAAAAATGGGGTTTAATCCACTCCATTTCTCCCCCCAGTCTAGCGACCCCATTATCACAGGCAGCGTCTCTGACCCTCTGTTGGACGATATAACAGTATTAAGGCACTGAAGCCCAATTACTATGTGAAATTTTCGACAACAGTGCCGGCCGCTCGTCTCGGCCTATTTTCGAACAGTGACAAAGGGCTTGGCCAAGAAAAAGGAAAGGCGACCAGGAAAAAAAAAAGCGCTGAAAGTGGGGATGAATGATATCGTTCACGATTTAAATTGTGTATAATAACAAAGTAATAACAGTATAACTTTATATATATTTATATATATATATATATATATTATATATATATATATATATATATATATATATATATATATATATATATATATATATATATATATATATATATATATATATATATATATATATATATATATATATATATATATATATATATATATATATATATATATATATATATATATATATATATATATATATATATATATATATATATATATATATATATATATATATATATATATATATATATATATATATATATATATATATATATAATATATATATATATATATATATATATATATATATATTATATTATTATTATTTATTATTACACTTTCTACCTTTCCCACTTTCGTGGGAACACGTATATACACGCACCTCACCTTTTACCTACCTCCCTCAGTCCCTCACTACCGCTCTCCATCTCCCTCTGTCCTCCGCTACTCTCCTGCCTTCTTCCAAACTTAAACCCCTTCCACCCAAAATCTCCCTCACTCCATTCATCCATCTCCACTTTGGCCTTCCTCTCCCTCTACCTCCCTAAACCTCAGATTTAAGCATTCTGCACGCAATCCTGTCTTCATCCATTCTACACGCATGCCAAAACGAATTTATCACACCCTCCTCTGCTCTATCAACAACCCCTTCTCCATCCACATGTCTCCCTCATTCTATCGTTTCTGATCCTGTCTACCCTTCTCAAATCACATATTGCTCTCAATTCCTTCATCTCAAATACATTCAATCTTTTCCTCGCTTGAGCATTCATAATCCATGTTTCACATCCATACATTACATATGTCTAAAAAGGAAATTTTTTTGTTTTTATAAAATCCCATCAATAAAATTTAGGCTTAAGAAAATGAAAAACAATAAAATTTTTAGAATCCTTATTAATGTAAATAATGTTAATTGCGGCCCCGTTTATTCTGTTTTGTATTCTTCTCATTTGTTTCATACAAAAATGGGCATTGTTGCATCACAATATATCAGAGCATTAAAAATCTGTTCCCCTTCCTCTCTTAGGGATGAGCTAAATTTTATAAGAAAACTTTCAGATCCTTTTTCTATCCGGATAGAGTTATAAATAAAGCTTTTAATAAATCTAAGAAGAAAATATATGGTATAGTGACTAATGTTAAGAAAAATAAAAAAACTTCATAATAAAAGAATTTTCATTCCATTTCATGTTGATCCCATAATTAAAAGACTTTTCTCAAACACGATATCGTTTGTACAATCTGTTCTCAATAGTCTTTAAAAAAAAATTTATATCTAAATCACCTTTGTCGGATAGAAATGAGAATACAGGGATCAATAATATAGGTTGCAGGAATTGTGACGGTAGGTACTATGAAGAAACTAGTGATTTTAAAAGAAGTATTTATCAACATAACTATAGTCTGAGGTGTGGTGATCATAACTCTGCGCTGCATCAGCATAGAGAAGGAAAAAAATCACATAATCGATATGAGTTCGGCAAAGTTGCTATTTTCTTGCCAAAATAATGATAATAGAAAGTTTTTAGAATCTTTCATCATTAAAAATACTATAATTTTAATCGGTACCCTGGTGAAATGAAAATTGTTAATATTTTGAATAATTTAATAAAAGATAGGAAGTTTTACAAAAAATATTTTGGAAAAAAAATTTTCATGCTAATTTTCGTATATACATAATTCCAAACCAAAAAAATTTGATCTTGGAGTAGATGTTTCAGTTCTACTTTTTTTTTTCTTTACTCCCCACAACTACCTTGAATAAAGATCTCCGGGTGTTGAGGTCGAAAGTTTGGTTTTTAACATAAGTTTTAGTTAATTGCTATTTTTTTTTTATCTTTTTACGATTTTATCGCTTTAAAGTAATTTTTTGGCTTTTAGGTTGAAGTTAGGGTGTTTATAGGAAAATTTTATTTTTGGTGTTTGTCGTTTTTAGCCATTTATTTATATATATATTATATATATATATATATATATATATATATATATATTATATATATATATATATATATATATATATATATATATATATATATATATATATATTATATATATATATATATATATATATATATATATATATATATATATATATATATATATATATATATATATATAATATATATATATATATATATTAAATAATAATGCGATTTGGCTGTCGTCGTGAGTGGAGGTGCTTAAACCAGAAGGGAAAAGAAAAGATAGAAGAATCAGTTGGAAGAGAAGAGAAGAGTAGAGAAGAAAAGTGAAGAGAAAAGAAGAGAAGAGTGAAGAGAAGAGAAGAGAAGAGAAGAAGAAGAGAAGAGAAGAGGAGAAGAAAATTGGAAGGATTGTTTAGAGTACGCTGTAGAATTGTACTGAAAAGAAAATAATTTTTCGAACTTAAAAATAATATTTTCATAAAACAAAATTTAATAAATCGCAATTAACTTATTATCAAAATTTTGTGGAGGAGCAACAAAACTTTCAAATAACATACTTTCGGCTTAAGTGAAAATTTCAACATTAGCATTACGAATGTAAAATTTAAAACACGAGATTGGATTGGGCGACAAGGCTGGATCATGAAGAATAGTTCTTCGCATGGTTCTAGGGTCTGGGATTCCTTTTAACCAGTTTTTTTTTTGTCTTCCCATGTACGACTGCAGGAATTTTCCTGCAGTTGACGCCACCCTGCATTATGCGGGATACGGTGTGATGTATAAATATATATATATATATATATATATATATATATATATATATATATATATATATATATATATATATATATATATATATATATATATATATATATATATATATATATATATATATATATATATATATATATATATATAATATTATATATATATATATATTGAATTTTTTTAAACTGAGAATCTCAGAAAGTTAAATATTCTGTTCTTTTCTCATGCCATTTTAAAAGTAAAATAAAATTGATTTTAATAAAATAAACTCACAAATAATTAATAGTTAATTGATATTCAAAATATAATTGTACATTTAATTAATTAACAAAAAGTTTCGTTTTTTGATATTTCAAAATCATAATATAAATTATTATTAATAATAATAAAAATAATAATATATAATAATAATAATAATAATAGTAATAAAATAATTATTTTATTTTAATTACTATTGTAATTTTAAAATTAATATTATTAAAATTAATATTATAATTAATTATTAGTTATTAGTAATAATTAATTATTACTATTATTATTTTATTATTATTATTAAAATTATTATTCAAAATGTTATAATTTAAAATCATAATTATAATAATAATAATAATAATAATAATAATAATAATAATATAATAATAATAATAATAATAATAATAATGAGGAAAGTAATAATATGATCTTTATTTAATGTAATAATTTACTTTAACATGACTGCTGACAGGGATTCTCCCAATTGGAAAAGAAAGAAAGGTTGAAAGCAAAAATGAAACTAAAAAGATCTGAAAAATTGACCCCCCCCCACAAAAAAAAAAATTTTTTTCTTAATAAAATAAAGTAAAACATTTCAAAATTTATACTATTATAAGGAAAAATTTGAACGCTCCCCCAAATAATAACATCATAAATAATTGCCCAGCTTCCTATGTTCTGAATGCTAACCTCATTCTTTTTTCTTATTCAACTCTGATGGAATTTTACTATAAACGACTGAAAACACTTCATTTTCTGTTCAAACGAACAGAAAATGAATTTCATTTTTATAAATTAGAATAATTTCATTATTAAAAAATTGTTTATCTCAATATATAAATAATAATAAATATAATAATAAGAACTATAATAATCAAAATCAAATCAAATCAAAAAACTTTTATTCTGTTAAAGAAAGGAAAAAATAATTTGCAATAGGTACAAAATAAGAATACAAATATATAATTTAAAATTTTTTTGTTTTCTCTTTGAGTGAAAAGGGATTCTGGGATGTCGAATTCGTCTTTGACCAAAAATTATCTTTCAAACATTCCAAATTTACTTAACAAAGGTAAATAAATATCTTTTTATACACGAAATGTTCTACATAAAAAATTATCAAATCTATTTACTTTATATATAGATACATAGCAAAAAAAATCTAATTTAATAATAATAATAGTAATTAGGATAGTATTAATAATACTAAATATAATAATTATATTAATAAAAATATCAAGAATAATAATAATAATGATAAAAATAATAATAATAATAATAATGATAATAATAATAATAATAATAATATAATATAATAATAATAATAATAATAATAATAATAATATAATAATATAATAATAATAATAATAATAATAATAATAATAATAATAATAATAATAATAATAATAATAATAATAATAATAATAATAATAATAATAATAATAATAATAATAATAATAATAATAATAATAATAATAATAATAATAATAATAATGGTTG
>SEYY01023356.1:17500-20000 GCA_009176605.1 Armadillidium nasatum
ATATATATATATATATATATATATATATATATATATAGTATATATAATATATATATATATATATATATATATAATATATATATATATATATATATATATATATAATATTATTATATATATATATATATATATATATATATATATATATATATATTATATATATATATATATATATATATATATATATATATATATATATATATATATATATATATATATATATAGAGAGAGAGAGAGAGAGAAGAGAATTTGAGAGAAAAACAGATAGACAAGGAAATAAATATTGATAAATATAAATATAAATATATATATATATATAATATATATATATATATATATATATATATATATATATATATATATATATATATATATATATATATAATATATATATATATATATATATATATATATATATATATATATATATATATAAAGAAGAAGTTTGGTTTAAATTTACTGTAATGAAGAAGTTGAAGAAGAAGAAAATTTTTTTATTGCTAAGATCTCGTGAGAAATAACTCATATCCTTCTCTTATCTTTCCCCTTCTATCTCTTATCTCTCTTTATCATGATTAATTGCTTCTCTTTTTACAATGCCTTAGGGCTTTTTAAAAGCTTCTTTTCACTCTTCGGGAGGAAATATTTTAAATCTTAAGTTGTGGAGACCGTCGGTGATCTATGGACGCCATCAAATCTCGATCATTCCATCCAGGAAATACGCACCTAAATTCGCTTCCAAATAAAATACAATAGAAACGCTCATCCCTTCCAATCTTTTATATATATATTATATATATATATATATATATATATATATATATATATATATATATATATATATATATATATTGGTGGCTAATCCTTTTGAGGAAAGGTATATTGGTAGATTTGTGTAAAATTTTGGTTTATTTTCTTTAATTCATTTTTTAAGTGGATAACCCTTTATAATATTTTAACTTTTTATTTCTAGTCTAAGATAACATTAACTAAACCTGAAAAGTTAAAATTTGATTTTGTGAAAGTTTTTATTTCACACTCTGTCGGACTCTGTGTATTTGTTTGATGATGGAGAACATCGACAAATCGAAGATCGAATATCGAACATCGAACATCGACATATCGAAGATCGAATATCGAGCATCGAACATCGACATATCGAACATCGACACATCGACACATTGAAGATCGAATATCAAACATCGAGCATCGACACATCGAAGATCGAAGATCGAATATCGCGTTTAAATCAAGTTAAAAAAAAAAATTCCGATCCTCATATTCATGATGATATAAATTATAATCTTATGTGAGTCTTCTTCTTCCTGTTCAACTATATTCTTAAATGTCGTAACGAATTGAAGCGAGAAAGAATAAATTTGAAAAATGTCACACAAAGTCACGTGAGTAACGGAAAGGATTAAAAGAAATGAATATAAGGGCTAAGTTCATTTCTATGCTTAAATCAAGAAATGAATCTGTCCAAATTATTTGAAAGATATTTAACGCAAACACTTTTATCTTATAATTTTAATGCGGATAAAAAATATTCTATTAACGAAGTATAGTGAGGAAGTCATTATTGTAAATAAAGATTACTTTCCAGAACTTTTTGGACATTTTAAATTCATCTACCGCATAAAACTAAATACGACTAAGAAAAGAGAGCTTCTCCTTCAACAAGCAGAGAATATATATATATATATATATATATATATATATATATATATATATATATATATATATATAATATATATATATATATATATATATATATATATATATATATATATATATATATATATATATATATATATATATATATATTATATATATATATATATATATATATATATATATTATATATATATATATATATATATATATATATATATATATATATATATATAATATATATATATATATATATATATATATATATATATATATATATATATATATATATATATATATATATATATATATATATATATATATATATATATATATATATATATATATATATATATATATATATATATATATAATGGTTACTAAAATAAGAATTCTTCTTTTTTCTTTTGTTGAAAACTTTCAAAACAAAAACTTTCAAAACAATTTATGATGTTGTCCTAAAATAAAATGCTGGTCCTAAAGTTGACATGTTATGGTTAGGATATTGTCCTTAAATAAAATATTTATCCTAAAGATGACATTCTAAGTCCTAAAGTTAAGAGGTTGGTCTTCAAGTAAACCTGTCGATTCCTAAGTAAAAATGTCAAGTTCTAAATAAGGATTTTAGGTAATAAGGTTAAAATATTGATCTTAAAATAAACATTAACAACTCCATTTAACATATTGAGCCTAAACAATATATTACGTTAAAACAAACTTATTGTTCAATACTTTAGCTTTTATTAATATAAATATATATTTTTTTCATTGTTTAAATACGCATTCAAGCAATTTTAAATTTTGAATTGAAAACAATGATAATATA
>SEYY01023356.1:22500-25000 GCA_009176605.1 Armadillidium nasatum
GTCTCTTTTTATGATTTGTGGTCTTTTATCTTCCCTTTCTTGTTATTGTTCTTTTTCTTGCTGTTCTTCTCTCGTTTTATCTCTTGTTCTTTTTCTCGTTGTTCTTTTTCTCGTTCTTCATTTTCTCGTTCTTGTTCTGGTTCTTATTTTTCTTGTTCTTATTCTTGATCTTGTTTTTATCCTATTGTTTTTGCTCTTGTTCTTGTTTTTCTTGTTCTTTTTCTGGTTTTTTGCTCTTTTTGATCTTCTTCTATTCTTGCACTTTTCCTTTTCCTTTTTCATTTTACCTTCCTCTTATTCTTTATCTTTTTCCTTTTTTTTCCTTTTTCTTTTTCTTTTTTCTTTTTGAGGATTTGGTTAATGTTTGCATCAAATACAACCTTTTTATCTCTCTTCTTATTATTTGAAGGACCTACGCATATAAATTGGATATATATATATATATATATATATATATATATATATATATATATATATATATATATATATATATATATATATATATATATATATATATATATATATATATATATATATATATATATATATATATATATATATATATATATATATATATATATATATATATATATATATATATATATATATATATATATATATATATATATATATATATATATATATATATATATATATATATATATATATATATATATATATATATATATATATATATATATATATATATATATATATATATATATATATATATATATATATATATATATATATATATATATATATATATATATATATATATATATATATATATATATATATATATATATATATATATATATATATATATATATATATATATATATATATATATATATATATATATATATATATATATATATATATATATATATATATATATATATATATATATATATATATATATATATATATATATATATATATATATATATATATATATATATATATATATATAGTATATATATATATATATATATATATATATATATATATATATATATATATATATATATATATATATATATATATATATATATATATATATATATATATATATATATATATATATATATATATATATATATATATATATAGTAATATATTGTAATTAAATGTTACTTGTACTGGATAGTATTAAGAAACTATTTTGAGGTTTGTGTGAAGCAAAATGAAAAATCAGTCAGCATTGTTTTGCTGTTCGTCTACATCTTTTTTGTTGTTTGGTTTGTCTGTCTTTTCATCTTTTTTTACAAATGTTTTTGTTCGTTTCTCAGTTCTCCTTTTTACAGTTTGCTTTTAATATTCTTTTTTCCTATTGTTTTTCCCCCTTTTTTATCATCTTTTTTTATTATTATTATTATTTTTTTCCTTCTCTGCAGTCGATTAAAACTCTTTTTCTTTCTCTCTCTTCGTCAGCCCTACTAAGTTAGAAATGCAATCGTGTTTCGGAGAAATTGCCGTCGGTAAGAGGCTTCCGTGCCCTTTGGGAAGGTCCTCTCATCTCCAAGAGCTTATTGAAGTTCTCCAGCATCGTTTCACCAACTGATTCTTTCCCTTCAGAAGAGAAGACGAAGTATCCACGTAATTCATTGCTTTCTGCTCCCTCCCTGCACCCTTTGACCCCCCTGCCCCCTCCGCATTATAATCCTTTCAATCATAATACCCTCCTCCCTCTCCCCCTTCATACTTTGCCACCAAACCATTTTCCGACCCACCTCTGACCCACCCTTGACCAACCCCAAATAGGATTTTGAATATGTTTCATCAATTGTTGGTTGCTCATTTTTCACAATAAAAATTTATTATAATATCCGAATTTATTGTTATTGTTATTTTTATTCTGAATATAAAAAAAATATCTTTTTCATCGCTAACTTCTATTGTTTTTATTAAACAATAAACATTTTTAAAAAATTCATTAACTGTGAAATTGAATTCTTTTTCAAATATATATATATATATATATATATATATATATATATATATATATATATATATATATATATATATATATATATATATATATATATATATATATATATATATATATATATATATATATATATATAAAAACGATATTAAATTATTGAAAGACAAAATTAAAAGGAACCATCACTGGCAGACTTTGATTCCATGTGTCTAGATGAGTAAAGGAGGAAGAGAAAGAGGAAGAGGAAGAGGAAGAGGAAAAGGAAGAGGAAGAAGGGAAGAAGGAAGATTTGGGAGGGGAGAAAGAAGAATGGGGGGAAGAAAAGGAAGACTAAGAGGACGAGGACGAGGAGGAGGAGGAGAAAAAAGTTAAAAATGAGAAGAAAGAAGAGGAGGAAGGGGAATAAAGAAAGATGATGATGATGATGAGGAGGGGGAGGAGGAGGAGGAGGAAGAGGACTAAAATGGGAAGGATGAAGAGTAGGAAGAGGAAAGCAGAAAATAAGAAAGAAAAAAAAGGAATAATAAAAAAAAATCAAATTATTTCTAT
>SEYY01023356.1:30000-42500 GCA_009176605.1 Armadillidium nasatum
AAATATTAATAATAATAATAAAATGATAAATATAATAATAATAATAATAATAATAATAATAATAATAATAAAAATAATAATAATAATAATAATATAATAATAAGATAATAATATAATAATAATAATAATAATAATAATAATAATAATAATAATAATAATAATAATAATAATAATAATAATACTAATAATAATAATAACAATAAAATAATTATAATAATAATAAAAGCAACAAAATAATAATCAATGTAATAATAATAATAGTAATAATAACAATGATAATAATAATATTAATAATACTAATTATAATTGTAATAATAGGAATAATAATAATAAAAATAATAATAATATTAATATTATTATTATTATTATTACCATTATTATTACTATTTTGATATTATTATAATTATATATTATTATTATTATTATTATTATTATTATTATTATTATTATTATTATTATTATTATTATTAATACTTTTTCGTTCTGAAGAAAGGAAAGATGAGAAGTTGAATGAGGAGGAGGAGGATGAGGAGTAAGAGAAGAATGAAGAGAAGGAAGAGAAAGAGAAGAAGGAAGACATGCTGGTGCACTCCGAGCTCGCGCTCTATAATCAAAACTTTAATTTTCTCTTCACCGCCCCAAAAAATGTGGTAGATAGAGAGGGGTGATTATGGGTTATGATTAAAGCTGGGGGATGGTAGGGAGAGAAAGAGGAGGAAAAAATTCGTATCTTTGATCACATTTTAGATCAGACTCACAAACACACACAAACGTTAATTAGTTTTTTTTTAGTAGCTTTTGATGAAAAATGGTAAGCACCCACATGAAAACTGTTAAAAAAAGAAAATTATTTAAGAATTGAACAAATCACTGTTCATGTAAAAGGCAGACATAACGAGATATACATAGCTTGAAATCTTTAAAGTTAAAAGGAGGTAGAGATTATCGAGGAAATAAGAGTGTGAATTACCGTCCGACAGATTACATTGGGAATGGGAGAGTGTAAAGGTGACTGAAGCATCTCGCTGCAATTCAGTGTTAATAATTTCTTTCCTTTGAATTTTCATTCATACAGGAACTCTATCCAGAGTACTTCCTACCATGCAAAATAATGTTTAAGAGCTAGTTTTTCATCCTTTACATACCACACTTGCACTAGTATTTTCACACTGAGAAAGTCCTGTAACAAGTTGAAAAGAATACTTCGGAAAAGCCTCGTGGAGCTTCTCAAGGTATCCTCCTTATTCACGCCTCTTCAATTATAGCTTGTGAGTTTGCGGCTTCCAGTGATTAAGTCGATGTAGCTTAGGATTTGCCGGCTATAGTTCTTTGGTAACTTCATTGACATTTGTTGTCCTTGTTTTTATTTCCACTTTGTTTAACACAACCCCTCTTCCTCTATACCTCAAGTTCTGTCCTTGACCAAAACCGATTTCTAGTCTTCCAGATTTTCCAACTACGGTTTAGGCTTTCTTACCAATCTATAACTAAAATCCTCTCTTATGTTTATTTATCTCCAAACTCTACTTACTATTCAGAATCTTCCGACCAAACTCCAAAATAAAACACTTCCTCTCTTTTTCTTTCTCTGAAATAATCATATTGGGCGATTTCATTGTTCACTATTGCCAATGACTTTCCTCTAGTTCTTGAGATATCACTAACAAACTCACTTTCATTTTTCTATCCACAACAACCTTGAGCAGGTGGTACAATTCCATACCAGTGTCTCCGATTATCTGGGAGATGAGCTCAGCATACTATACCCTTACTTATCCACAAATCCTTTTTAAACTTATGATGTTAAACTCTTTCTACGATTGGGTTCTTTTTCTATGAGATAAATTTGTTTTAACTCATTATTATTTTCTTTCTTTTAAGTCTTCATTCAGGAACGGGCACCGCCTAAAACGAGGAAACGTTTTTGACTCTTTGTTGCTCCTACAAACAGGTCCGACAAATTGGATTTTCCTTGAAATGATTAATGTCCAACGGAAGAGGTTTCTCAGAGTGTACAGTATCCTGAATATAACGTATCACGAAGGAACCCGTCTCATTTTTTTTCACTTCAAATGAACTCCTAAATTTCAGTTTAACTTTGCTTGTCCTTATGTCATTCGACAGAAGTGACACCTCCTGCAGGAATTAACACTATCCTTAAATTCCAAATATTATACTTTTAATTCGTCACAGAATCCTTCAAAATCTGTTTTTAAATACACTAAAAAGTCTTTCCTCTTTTCTTCATCAAACGTTTTTTTTGGCATTTTGAATATATATATATATATATATATATATATATATATATATATATATATATATATATATATATATATATATATATATATATATATATATATATATATATATATATATATATATATATATATATATATATATATATATATATATATATATATATATATATATATATATATATATATATATATATATATATATATATATATATATATATATATATATATATATATATATATATATATATATATATATATATATATATATATATATATATATATATATATATATATATATCTATATCTTAGCTTCAAACTCATTCTCTCCTCTAGTTTCTTCCGACTCCACAACTGCTGTATTACCTTCTGCCAAAGGTAATAAAGTATTATATCAAACCTATGCTTGTAGTTCCATATCAGAAGACTCCGGAGCCCCTCTTTCCCCCCCTCTCTCTGAATCATTTATTCTTAATGATGTAATTTCTTCTGGAGATATTATTTCTGTTCTCTCTCATCTTATAACAAAGAACGCGCATGGTTCTGATGGTACCATTTCAGTGGTTCACATAACTTGTGCTTTTGGATATTCGATGTTTTCAAATCTATTAAAAAGGAAAGAGGAAAATTGAGCACATTTTGGGATTCAAATCTTACCTTATTGGTACAATAGCTTTCTTAAGAACAGCTCTTAGGGTGATCTTTCCATTCTTACTTTATTTTAGTCCTCGGTATTTTGGCGAATATTTGGCTGAGCTAAAAGACATAAAGAAAACTCTACTTTGGATAGATATTAACCTTGGATTATTAAATTTCTATTTTAGTTATTTATTCTACTCCTCTTTCTGTAATCTTCAACTGGATTTCCCTTCCGGTGATTCTGCTGTATTAGAATGCCATCGTTCATCATCCCTTTAAGTTTGCCAAAAATGGTGTTCCTAAGAGTTCTGTCTCCCTACTCAGAACTTTATTTATTTTAACTCTACCCTTCTTATGCTGACGACACCATTCGCAATTGCTTCTTCAATTTTCTAAACAACAGCAAAAACCTGATGCTGTAGCGTAGATTGGATACAATTAAACGCTCATCTTTCTCATATTTCTAATTTTGGAAAAGAAAATAAATTGGTTTTTCAATGTTTCAATACCTTATTACAATCATCTTTCCACACAACCACAATGATTTCTTAGAAAACAAAGGAAAAACATGAATTTTACTGCAATGAAGAAAAATAAATTGAGTGCGTCAGAGTACATGATTGTTTTTTTTAATTTCAACACCACATCACCTAAGGTCGTTTATATATATATATATATATATATATATATATATATATATATATATATATATATATATATATATATATATATATATATATATATATATATATATATATATATATATATATATATATATATATATATATATATATATATATATATATATAGTCATTCTAAAATCATAAGGAATGGGTTATCAGAATATTTTCGAAGGCATATTTGGACAGATAATATCTCATATTTTAAAAATGGTGAAAAGGTCATTCAAAAATTTGATTCTAATATTGTTGGCAAAACTCCATTGTTGTTGTTTTAGAGATATTCTCCATTAGAACCAGTAATGCGAGTTTGAGAGAAGATGGACTGTGTTTTCTTGGCTTGATGGTCATACACGTATGGTTAGGTGGTGTAGTACTCTGGTGGTCACTAAAGCATAGTCTAAAGTCCAGTCATACATTCATTTTAGGTTATCTCCTTCTTACATCCACCCGTTATAGTGTCATAACGGTAGAACGATTGAGTTACGTTCGTGGAGGCTCTGGTTCGATTTCTTTTACGGATTCTACAAATAAACTATTTAGAAAGTACCCTTTTTGGAATTGGGCAATGCCCGTTTGGTGAAAAAAATTAATTTATTACATAAAACAATAAAGTTCATTAATTCTGAGTTCCTAATCCAGTAATTATATAGAATTATAACTTCGAATATAAAATTATGAAAGGATCTGCCCTTCGTTCCATTCAGACTTACACCCCATCATTACGCCTATAACAAACCGACCATCAAACGGTCTTGTGAGTCATGGTCTGTCTTTATCGGAAAAGAAACCTTCAATTTTGAAAGTTCTCTCATTAGAAATATATTGGGATTTAGATTTGAAAAAGAATTTACATCTAATAACAATGTTACTTTTTTTTTTCCTTTTATTATTATTATTATTATTATTATTATTATTATTATTATTATTATTATTATTATTATTATTATTATTATATATTATTATTATTATTATTATTATTATTATTATTATTATTATTATTATTATTATTATTATTATTATTATTATTATTATTATTATTATTATTATTATTATTATTATTATTATTATTATTATTATTATTATTATTATTATTATTATTATAACAACGAGAATGGAGTAATAGTTTAAGTATTTTTTTTTTTAATAATATGACATAATAATATGCACAACACACACACATATATATATATATATATATATATATATATATATATATATATATATATATATATATATATATATATATATATATATATATATATATATATATATATATATATATATATATATATATATATATATATATATATATAGGGTTTTCACCCTATCAGTGGAACCGGCATCTTTCTCTTGAAAGTCCCTCTCCTAAAGATATCTAAAAGACTATTTTTTAAGGCTCGTTGGTTTCAGTGCCAGTTTTTGAGTTTTATTTAAACTCCAATGTATGGTTTTCACCCTTTCAGTGGGACTTCCTTCTCCATCTAACCTCTAAACACTTTCTTAAAGAGTCCTCCAGAAGATCAGGCTTCTCGGAGTTATGATTTTCCATGATGATCCTGCGGGGTTGTTGCAAGCAGTAAATAGTAGGATTAATTACAGGGCCGTGTTGCTAGACCTATTGCCCTTCCTCTTGGATCTTCTCGTATGATCCAATTTTGTCGCCTAATTAACACTTATGTTTTTAAATTTTAAATTCTTGATATTAACGTTGGATTTTCCATTTAATGATGAATGTTCGTTATCTTCAAAGATTTGTTGCTCCTTCACAAATTTTGAAAAATAATTTAAATTAAATTTCATTTAATTTACTTTTTTAAAGCATGCGCAAATATTAAATCTAAAATTCATATTTTGAAATAAATCTTTGCTATTATATTTTTTTTTAACTTCTATTCAATACTATTTTTACGGATTCTCAATTTAACCTTTCTAATCTTTATGAAAAATAAATCTCCAAGATTTATAAATCTCTTTTTTTTTCAATTCTTCTTCTGATGCGTCTCATTTTTTTTCCCCCACCCACTCCCGACAATAATAATAACAATAAAAATATAAATAATAATAATTATATATATATTAATAATAATAAAATAATTAATAATGGTTATAATAATAAAAGTAATACTACTTCTACTACTACTACTAATAATAAAAATAATAATAAAATATAATAATAAAAAAATAAAAAAAAAATATATATATATATATATATATATATATATATATATATATATATATATATATATATATATATATATATATATATATATATATATATATATATATATATATATATATATATATATATATATATATATATATATATATATATATATATATATATATATATATATATATATATAGTGATGGATCGGATGTCATAATTTTCCAATTTGCGGATGCGGATGCGGATGCGGATGTTGAATTTTGGAGAAGTGCGGATGCGGATGCGGATGTTGAATTTTGGAGAAGTGCGGATGCGGATGCGGATGTTGAATTTTGGAGAAGTGCGGATGCGGATGCGGATGTTGAATTTTCGAAAGTGCGGATGCGATGCGGATGCGGATTTTGAATTTTCGAAAAGTTCGGATGCGGATGCGGATGCGGATGTTAATTTTGATGAGGATGCGGATGCGGATGTTAATTTTTGATGAGGATGCGGATGTTAATTATATATATATATATATATATATATATATATATATATATAATATATATATAATATATATATATATATATATATATATATATATATATATATATATATATATATATATATATATTATATATATATATATATATATATATATATATATTATATATATATATATATATATATATATATATATATATATATATTATATTACACTATCACCTTTCCCACTTTCGTGAGGTGGTGCCCGCCACAATTCCCTTACAAACATAACTATTCTTACCTTTCAACGCTTTCACCACCTCCCTCCATCTCTGTCTCCACAAATCTTCTACCCTCGTCTAAACTCAAATTCCTTCCATCAAAATCCCTCTCACTCCATCCATCCATCTCCACTTCGGCCTTCCCCTTCCCCCTACCCTTCCCCTATCTACATCGGATCTAGGTACCTTGCCAACCATTCTGTTCTCTTTCATTCTTCACATATGTCCAAACCATTTTAGCACATCCTCCTCCTCTCTATCAATTACACCCTTCTTCCATTTACACATCTCCCTTATTCTTTCATTTCTAATCCTATCAATCCTTCTCAATTTATATATCGCTCTCAAACCTTTCATCTCAAAGACATTGAAACTTTTTCTCGACCGAGCACTTATCGTCTATGTTTCACACACATACAATACAGAAGGTGAACACATACATTCAAACATTCTTATCTTTATTTCTTTCGAAATTTTTCCTTTCTTCCATACTTTTCTTAGGCCCCCCAATACTTTCATTCCTTCTACCACTCTGTTCTTTATTCCTTTTTCCATCCCACCCTTACCTTCCACCCAACTTTACTAGATATTTGAATTCATTCACCTCCTCAAGTTTCCATTCTCACACTTCTACAAACCAATTCCTCCCTCCACATTTCCTCATCCCCACCTCCAATCCTCATAACTTTATTCTTCGCTGGATTGAATTTCAATCTGTGTTTGCACATTTCCCTTTAAACTCTCTCACAAGTATTCTCATCTTTTCTCTCAAGATTCTGCCACCAACACATGCCGCATCATCTGCAAAAAGTAAAACATTCACTTCACATTCACCCTCCATATTTCTCAACGTAATACTCTTCCCTTCTCTCTCCATTTTTCTAGGTAAACCATTCATCAATAGATTAAATAACATGGAGATATTACACACCCCTGTCTCAATACCACTCCTATGCTAAACCAATCCGATAGTTCTCTCTTCACCCTCACTCTTGATCTACAATTCGCATATATATATATATATATATATATATATATATATATATATATATATATATATATATATATATATATATATATATATATATATATATATATATATATATATATATATATATTAGTGATGGATCGGATGTCATATTTTCTAATTTGCGGATGCGGATGCGGATGCGGATGTCGAATTTTGGAAAAGTGCGGATGCGGATGCGGATGCGGATGTTGAATTTTCGAAAGTGCGGATGCGGATGCGGATGTTGAATTTTCGAAACTGCGGATGCGGATGCGGATGCGGATGTTGAATTTTCGAAAATGCGGATGCGGATGTGGATGCGGATGTTGAATTTTTGTGCGGATGCTCCGCATCCTCGCATGCGGATGCGGATGCCATCACTAATATATATATATATATATATATATATATATATATAATATATATATATATATATATATATATATATATATATTATAATATATATATATATATTATATATATATATATATATATATATATATATATATATATATATATATATATATATATATATATATATATATATATAAAACTGTTGTAGCGAATTTTTATTTTCCCCCCTCTTTATATAAGTTACCTATGTAAATCAATTGCGTTTTAATTTTTATATAGTGCTTTCATAAATAATATTATCTTGATCAATTTTTTTTAAAAAAACTTTTTAACTGGAAAAGTCAAATTTTTTTAAAATTATTTTATTTTTTTTTTAAATTTTTTATTTTTTATTTATCAAGATAAGTTTTTGTTTTAATTCTCTTTTATAATTTGAATTATATATTTTTAGTTTAGGTTTGCTTTGATAGTTTATACCTATTTTTATATTTAGTTTTATATGCTATAATATATAAGGTAATCTGTTGAATTGGCTTTCAGTATAAGTTTACCTTTAACTAGCGGTATATATATATATATATATATATATATATATATATATATATATATATATATATATATATATATATATATATATATATATATATATATATATATATATATATATATATATATATATATATATATATATATATATATATATATATATATATATATATATATATATATATATATATATATATATATATATATATATATATATATATATATATATATATATATATATATATATATATATATATATATATATATATATATATATATATATATATATATATATATATATATATATATATATATATATATATATATATATATATAATATATATATATATATATATATATATATATATATATATATATATATATATATATATATATATATATATATATATATATATATATATATATATATATATATATATATATATATATATATATATATATATATATATATATATATATATATATATATATATATATATATATAATATATATATATATATATATATATATATATATATATATATATATATATATATATATATATATATATATATATATATATATATATATATATATATATATATATATATATATATATATATATATATATATAATATATATATAATAATTATTATTATATATATATATATATATATATATATATATATATATATATATATATTATATATATATATATATATATATATATATATATATATATATATATATATATATATATATATATATATATATATATATATATATATATATATATAATATATATATATATATAATTGGTTTTAAATTTTAAGCTTGAATATTAGTTATTTTATAATAAGGATAAGGAGCGTTATTTAAAAATTTTTTTTTTATTGGAGTAAAAGTGTGCGCCCGTGGGTGTTGGGTGGGTGGAGTTAGTTATCCAAAAGGTTAGTTTCCGTGGGTGTAGTCAATAATTTTCTGCCTAATTTGCTAATTTCCTTGGTTTATTTGCTAATTCCAAATCTGTAACTCTAACCCTAAAATATTGTTTTTATTTGAGATATAGATAGGCAAGGATTCTTTCTTTAGTAACTTAAATATATTTAATTAAAAACGTATTATGAGATTTCCTGCTAGTATGTTGGAATCTGTTCCTAATCTGAGATCAATTGACATGCATTTTCCTATCTTGTTTTGTGATATGCCCTGAGGGACTGGGAGGAAGTCTTGTGAGAAGGTGATTGATGTATCCGATAAAGTATGGTTTGTGTAGTTGCTTTTCAGCTCCCATCTTTCCAGTTTCTTATTTCTATTTGTTCACTAATCTCTAACTTTTTTCGAACTGCTCGATGTTGACAGTTGTCGATATGAGCAACTGCTTCTTCCTTCTCTGTCGATAGTAGTTTTCATCAGGGTTCTGTTTTATCTCATATAATATTCCTACTTTTCATACAGGATCTTATCAACTAAATTTATTCATTGTTGTTCTAATGAATCTACTTTTCATTATTTTACTCTTTTCAAATCTTTTCTGATTCACATATGGAATTATATCAAGATTTCAACTTTCCGGATGTCTTCTGGCTGATCTCGTGGAGAAGAATATTCAATCTTTTGAAATTCATTCTCTTTAAAACTCTAATTTTAAATCTTCTCCTAAACAAAGCAAAACTTTTATTTTATTTTTCAGTGGCCCAGTGACATCACCTATGCACAATATAAATATTCTTGAACCCATATAAAAAAATTAGTGCCTTGTAAACATGGTACAAAGGTAAAGTGACTTACTCTCGTCTTTGAAGGTGCAGGTTCGAATCCACATGCGGATCTTGGGAATAAACAACATAAAAATTAACCTTCTAGAATAGGGCAACATTCGAGAGATGCAAACTAATTTTTTTATTTATTTATTTTATTTTTTTTAAATCACAATTATTGTTTTTGTGATACCTTTTTCTTTTCAGCCATTTCATTTTTGTGGAATTCTCTGCCAAAATCTGCTTTTTTTCAGTTGAATTTAAATTTCCTCGACTTATAGTTGAATAGTTTCAGTGTGTGTGTGTGTGTGTGTGTGTGTGTGTGTGTGTGTGTGTGTGTGTGTCATAGGATCATTTTGATATAAACTATTAATATTATTATATTAATATTTTAATTCTTTTCCTAATTTGAATGGAAATGGGTAGAGGTTTTCAACCATTTTCCTAGAATCAAATTCTAGAAATGAGGTTATTTCCTTAAATCTAATCTTTTATTCACGAAAAATAAATAAAAATATTTAGAGATAAGTAAATTTATATGTAAATCTACTATTTGAAGGCATGATTATGAAACATCTTTACCGTGGAATAACGGTAGTGTGATTGGCTAATGTGCTCGAAGTAGCAGAAATTACCTAAAAAGTTCCCTTCATCGAGACTACTTAAAGGGTTCCACTTATAGAAATCACCTTAAAAGTTCCCCTCATCGAAATTATCTAAAAACTTACCCCCATCTAAACTACCTAAAAAGTTCCTCTAATCGAAAACAATTAATAAGTTCCCCTCATCGAATAGGACAGATGAGAAACTTTCTAAAAAGTCAAAAATATATTTAATACCTCTACAAGATAATATATTTTATTTTCCAAAATACTGTAATTAATTAGCGTAGTGTGAGCTGGATTTGTGTGTTAATCCCGTTTATTTTCTAAGGGAAAAGAAATCACATTTTATAAAAATATTCTTTAAAGGTTACCAACCCTCAAAATATTTCCTTCTCATTTAGGACTAAAAAATGTTTAAAAATTCACTGCATCACTTAAAAAAAATGTTATAAAAGTTAATAAATAATGGTAGAAACTAATGTGATTTTTATACCAAACTTTTGGGTATTTAAAGTCCTTAAATAACACACACACACACACACACACACACTCACACACACACACTCGCACACACACACTGGCACACACACACACCCTCTCACATATATATATAATATTATATATATATATATATATATATATATATATATATATATATATATATATATATATATATATATATATATATATATATATATATATATATATATATATATATATAGAGAGAGAGAGAGAGAGAGAAAGTGAAAAGAGCGAACCTGTTAAAGTTAAAGGAATCTGCAAGGATACAGGAAATAAGTTTTTGGACTCATATGGTATTGAAAGATTAGAATAAAGAACTTCTCTGTGGGAAGTCATAGTATTACATTCAACAACGAGATCATGAATAAATTATGGGAACTGGTTATGAAACCAAGAAAGGAGTGGTAGAATTTAGGAGATGTAGTGTCTGTAAATTAATCTATCTATGCTGTGGCGTGCAAGGACTACTTATTGGTGGCGAATGTAGCGGTAAGCAGAATGTCATTCACCAATTTCAGATTTTCACTTCGCAACTTTTCTCCTCTCCGATTTCTATATAGACCACCAACCACTCCTGTAGACTTTAAAACCCTAACGAAATTAAGGAATGTAATTAGGTGATGGGAGGAAGCCATCCTTGATATCAGTAGGAAGGCAATGAGGCAAGAAGAGGCAATTTTTCACCTGCTTTTCATTTTTTTCATTGCGAGTGATGCCGACGTGAGATGGATATTAAACAAAAGTTAAAAAAAAATAACTTTCAATTCTTTCACATTAATTTTATAATAATACTTTTTTTTCAAGCTAGATCAGTGAAGCAGGTAAAATTCTTTATATTGAAGACAATTGCATAGCACTCGAACATTTGTCGCCCCCCCTACACCCCCCGACCCGTGAGTATTTCGGAAGGTTTATAAATTTAAAACTTTAAATTACATCTACCAAAACGAAGCAGCTTTTATATATATATATATATATATATATATATATATATATATATATTATATATATATATATATATATATATATATATATATATATATATATATATAATATATATATATATATATATATATATATTATATATATATATATATATAATAATAAAAAATAAAAATAATGTTTACAAAAGGTAAATGTGAACTTTATATTCATAGTAAGAGAGAAGAGAGAGAGAGAGAGAGAGAGAGAGAGGAGAGAGAGAGAGAGAG
>SEYY01023357.1:0-2500 GCA_009176605.1 Armadillidium nasatum
ATATATATATATATATATATATATATATATATATATATATATATTATATATATATTTTTTTTTTATTTCACCTCTGGTCAAAGGCCAGGCATACTAATATTCCACCAGAGTTAGGGTCGGAATGGTCGGCCGACATGACCTATACAGGCGTTTGAAGGTGTGTAAGTCATAGGAAGTTGGAAAATAGATGAAGGGTTGTTGGACTGTTTGAGTACATGTATATGAGCATAGCGGTTTCTAGGGTCAGAGAGTTGGACAGAGAAAGGATGAGTGTGTAGAAAGACGAATCGGAGCCCTTCTCAATGGAGGAGACATGTGACGAAAGAGTTCAGCATTGCCCATTGTTAGTGCAGTATAAAGAGTGAGCTACAATTGGGGAGTGGGAATTAGTGAGAGCAGGAGAGTTTAATGCGAAAGCTATTTCCACCTTTTCGAAGAGCTGTATAGTGAAACAGATGTGTGACGCATACTCCTGTCAGGGGCAACAACACCCTATACAGAGCAAGCAACTGGGGGTGTGAAAAATATTGAACAACTCAGAACACTCAACCTCTTAGAAGCTTGTTTAGATAGAGAAATAATGAACTTTCCAAGAAAGATCACGAGAAGAAAAAAACACCAAGAATATTTAGGAGAGATGAAGTTTTGAGTTGCTTGTTTTCGAAAAAGATATCATAGTTGTGTGGAAGATTGTTTCGAGTGGAGAGATGGTGGAATTGAGTTTTTGAGGCATTGAAAACGACCATGTTTTCTCTGTCCCAATTTGAAAAGTGAGATAGATCAGAGTTTAGTTGCTCCAAGGCCACCCTCCTTGCTTCTATTAACTGTTGCTGGGAGGGGAGCCTTTCAAAATCAAAAGAGTAATGAAGGGTGGAGTCGTCAGCATAGGAGTGCATAGGAGATGAAGTAATAGAGCGAAGGTTATTAATGAAAAGCAGAAAAAGTGTTGGGGAGATCATTGAGGAACACTACTATTAATAGATTTAAAGGATGAATGGTGGCCGTCTATAAGAGCTGCTATAAAACGACCAGAAAGGAAATTAGAGAAAGCCTCAGAGAGAAGGATAGATTCCGAAAGAGGGAAGTTTGGAAATCAAAGCTTTGTGCCAGACTATCGAAAGCCTTCGATATGTTCAGCGCCACATCGAAAAATTCACCGAAACCCCGAAGAGCGAAGGACCAAGAGCCAGAAATTAGATAAAGAAGACCACCAGTAGAACGTTCTTTACGATCAGAGATTAGATTGGAAGAATTGAGATGTTTCCAAATCTTTCTGTTAAGGATAGACTCGAAAACTTTAGAAAGAACGGAGGTTGAAGAAATTTGACGATAGTTAGAAGGCTGAGAGGGGTCCTCCTTCTTCGGCACAACTTGAATGATCACACCTTTATAGCAAGAAGGGAAGATCGAAGTAGAAAGGCAAAGACGAAATAGTTTACCAAGGCAGGGTGCAAGCTCGGAAGCACAAGTTTTGAGAACCGCAGGAGGAATACCATCAGGACCATAAGCCTTCTTAGTGTTAAGCTCAGAGAGAGCAGAAATGACATCTTTAGAAGAAATTCCAATGTTAGGCATAAATGAGTTGGAGGGGATTGAAGGAGGAGGAATAGCTCCGGAATCGTCTAAGGTGGAGTAAGAGGCAAAGGTTTGAGAGAAGAGTTCAGCTTTAGTAAAAGGTAAAAAGGAAGTTGTGCCAACAGAATAGACTAGAGAAGGGAAAAAGGAAGAAGCAAAGTTACAATTGAGTTTTTTTGCAAAATGCCAGAAAGGGCGAGAGGAAGAAGAACCAGAAATATTATTGCATTTGCGGCAGAGAAAAGAGTTTTTGGTATCTCGAAGAATAGATTTTGCAAGATTCCGGGATGAAATATAAATTGAATGAGTTTCAGGAGTTTGAAGACGAAGGTAATCTCTGAAGGCAGCATCCCTGCTGCGGATACCGCTAGAACAAGTAGAGTTAAACCAAGGTTTTTTAGGCTTTTATATGCTCAGCACACTCCGAGGGACCCCTCCCACGAAAGCAATAATCATTAAATGGAAAATCAGAGAAGTACAACCGCAAGTCTGACCAGTTAGCAGCACCGAAGTGCCACAAACGTCTTCCTCGCCGAAGGCGGGGGCCGTTCTTGCGGAAGACTTGAAGAGACAGAACAAGATACGGAGATAAGAAGGTGATCGGATGAACCCAGAGGAGGAAAGAGTTTAACAGTATAAGGAGAAGGATGAGAAATAAGGGAAAGATCTAGTATGTTGGGTTCATCACCAAGGCGATCAGGGATACGGGTAGGGAGTTGCACCAACTGCTCAAGGTTGTTCTGGATAGAAAAGTTGTAGGCGAGTTCACCAGCTGGATCATGAGAACTAGATGAAAGCCATTGGCGGTGGTGAACAGTGAAATCGCCTAAAATGATGATTTCTGAGAAAGGAGAAGAAGAAAGAATGTGCTCTATTTAGGAGTTTAAATAGTCGAAGAATTTTTGATAGTCAGTAGAATTTGGAG
>SEYY01023357.1:10000-31924 GCA_009176605.1 Armadillidium nasatum
AGTATTTTCTGATTGACAGAAGCTGAATAAACTGGTTTTATCTAGAAAAAAATTAAAAATTAGCATTATGTCAAATTTCATATATAGTTTATTCTTTAATTCACTTTTTTCAGTTAATTATTTTTCAATAAAATTACTACCTTATCCAGATAACTATTATGCAAAGTCATACTTCCACAATATAAGATTTTTCGTTTTTGTCTAAGAACGTATCTTTTTTTTTTTTTTTTTTTTTTTTTTTTTTTTTTTTTTTTTTTTTTTTTTTTTTTTTTTTTTTTTTAATGAATTTATCCACTTTGATTTGTGATTTTTTCTATTTAAGAATATACTTACAATAGGATTATAGGATTATAAATCTCAATATTCTGTAATTTAGAAACATATTTAGTATCACATCACATTACTTCACGTAAAGGCTAAATAAACAAAATAATTATATGAATCTAACTATATATATATATATATATATATATATATATATATATATATATATATATATATATATATATATATATATATATATATATATATATATATATATATATATATATATATATATATATATATATATCATGGGTAAAGGTATAGAATGTTTCTGAGTTTCAATATTTTGAAAATATCGATATTCAAAAATATCGATATATCGAAACATCGATATGCCTATTCAAATATTATTCTAATTATTTTTATAATTATTATTATTTAGTTTCCTAGCGTACCTAGTTCGACTTTTCATAACCTGAACTACCGAAGTTGAAGTAAAATACAGGCCTTACCTATACAAGAACGTTGCAATGAGATACCGATTAAAATAGACATTTCAAAATATCGATTTAAAAAATATCGAAACTCAGAAACATTCTATACCTAAGCCATATATATTGTTGTGATTTGCTTGTAAACAGAAATCGCAGAGAATAAGACAGTAATGTGACTGTCTGTCCTAAAGATTCTTTAAAAAGTAACAAACCAAATTTAGATATATTAGCCTAAAGAAAATAATAATTATAAACAATAAAATCTAAAGTTACTCACCAAATATTAATATAATCTTCTAGCCAAATTTTAAGTATAACTTTTAGGTATTTTTTCCATAAAAAGTTCTTCAGGAAGAAGCGCCATATTAATGTTTAAGACTTTATTTAAATTTTAGTAAGTATTTTAAAAGATAAACTGAACCTCTCTTAACTGAACAATTGCCAAATATTAAACATCAGGGCAATAAATCTTAACTCCAGTTACAACTTAGAACTTTTTAAAAAAGTTAGTCATGTATTATAGTCAAATTTTAAAGCCCCATAGAATGCCTAACAAGCCTACTCTTTGCTAAAATTTAAGATCAAACAATGCAAATCAAATAAAGAGTAAGACTGTCAATGTCTTAGTTCCAATATAGCAATCAGAGCCCAAATTCAAAGTCCTAACATTTAAATAAACAATTAATAGTCAAAGAAAGGTTCTGGAAGATCTTGTTGACGAGGTTGATATCATTATTAAAGAACTCTTACATTTCAATTTTGTTTTCTAACGAGTTCTGAGTTATAAGAGCAAGTCCGTCTAGCGTGTTCAAAAATCGCCTAACAAGCTTATTGTTGCCATTCCTAATGGGAATCTAGTTTTAGGGAAATTTTGTCACCTCAAATTTTAACCAGAGATTTTGCATTTCACTAAGAAGCAAATATGTAAACCAAAAAATGGCTTTATCTTTATTTAAATCATAGAATATTTAATTAAATAAAAAATATAAGGATTTTCCAATGATATATATATATATATATATATATATATATATATATATATATATAATATATATATATATATATATATATATATATATATATATATATATATATATATATATATATATATATATATATATATATATATATATATATATATATATATATATATATATATATATATATATATATATATATATATATATATATATATATATATATATATATATATATATATATATATATATATATATATATATATATATATATATATATAATAGGGTAAAGGTGGAGTTTGTTTCTGAGTTTCGATTGTTAAAAAATATCGAAAATCGAAAATATCGGAGAAGCCTATCGTAAACAAGAGAGTTGTCAGAGGTACGAGGTACTATTACTAGACATAGACACAATTATTATTACTTACTTTTCTAGCAGAACCTAATTCGACTTATCATAACCTGAACTACCGAAATTGCCGTAAAAAGAGGCCTAACCTACACAAGAATTTGCCGTAAAAGAGACCTAACGTACACAAGAACGTTTGCACGACATAGTAGCCTAGGGCTAATTATAGGCAGGAAAATATCGATTAAAATGAAATATCGACATAAAAAAATATCGATATAAAAATTATCGAAACTCAGAAACAATCTCCACCTAAGCCTATATATATATATATATATATATATATATATATATATATATATATATATATATATATATATATATATATATATATATATATATATATATATATATATATATATATATATATATATATATATATATATATATATATATATATATATATATATATATATATCATAGGTTAGGAGGGTGGATGAGTTCACTGTGTACTCAGCCTCTTTCCCTTTTACCGCACTAAAATGACTGCACCGTGCACTGAACCCGGTGCTTTGGCCAATTGGCCAACCCTATACAGTATATTGCAGAAAAATAACAGAGCAGTCAAAGGACAAATATGGCAACCTGGTGTTCAATTGGTTTTGCTATTTTTGTACAAACAAAGGCCAGTCGAGTATGACGTGTGGTCCGGTTACACACAATGGCTGCTCCGGCCTTCGGTGTGGATTTAATTTGGATTACTAGTTGTTTTTTCTACGTGCCCTTATGGGCGAAGCATTTTTGAAGATTGAAGCAATGGTCAATAGGCCCCTGTTGCCTGACGACCATTAATTTACTACAAGTAACAAAGGCCAGTCGAACAGTTGCTTCACCATTCGGAGTGAAAATAATGTTTTTTCTTGTTTTTAATAGTTTTATGTATTTATATTACTCTTCTGTGAAAGAAAATTGTGTAGAATGCATTTAAACATTTTGACATCATATTTTCAATATAATGAAAAATAGAGAGGTTTGTGCCAGATCGAATTATTATTACCCACCAACCTTTTATTGATCGGGCTATATTTCACTACCTTACTCAGTGAATATCGGTAATTGTAGCGTTCACGGTAGTGGATTTTTTCGTAGAGACAAGGTTGCTAATATACCTACGCGTTGGGAGTTCGACTACAACTACGCGTAGGAATTTGAAACTAACAACAGCCTAAGAATTTCTGATACGACAAGGTTGCTGGATCATTAGCCTTACAAAAAATTTAAAAAAACAAAAAAAAAATACTTTTAAACAAATGAAAATTATTTTTTTCAATGTGACGTCATGAGATCATTTAATACTGCAGAATGACGTAGTCCTATAAAAGTTTTCAGAGCTTTCATGCAAATGGGCTGGCTATAATTTTTTTTTAACCTCCCAATGAAAAAAAAAATTTTTTTTTATATTAATTTTATTTATTATATTATATATATATATAATATATATATATATATATATATATTATATATATATATATATATATATATATATATATATATATAGAGAGAGAGAGAGAGAGAGAGATGAATATAAGTGAAAACTATCACCACCACTCACAGGTCGGGGGGTACGGGGGGCAGAGCCCCCCTTGAGACAAATGATCGTGTGCCATGCATTTATGATTTTATTGCTGTACTGCAATAATGCATATAATACAAGTTGCAAATGCATGGCACACAAACGTTTGTCTACAGGGGGTTCTGCCCCCCCCCCTTAGCCCCCGACCTGTGAGTGGTGGTGATAAAAATTTTACTTACATTCCTCTCTCTCTCTCTCTCTCTCTCTCTCTCTCTCTCTCTATATATATATATATATATATATATATATATATATATATATATATATATATATATATTATATATATATATAATTATTATATATTATTATTATTATTATTATTATTATTATTATTATTATTATTATTATTACACACTACCCCATATCCCGCATCATGCAAAATTCTTGTAAATTTTAACTATTATTTCCATTTTTAGCTTCAACATATTTTAAAATATAGCAACTCGTCAAAACTGAAAGATTTTTTTTTTAAAATTTATTTCTGAGAGCGGACCTCACCAACGAGGGCATGTGAGAGAGTTTTATAATGGCGGCAAATGATATTGTGACGTCATAATTATTACTATTAAACTTTTTTTTTAAATTGGTTTTTTTTATTTTTTTTTTTTTATAAAATAATTTGGCGTTCGTCGATTAACCAAAAAAATAAGCAAACATATCATTTCCTTTCCGTAGTTACGCTGAGAAGAAAAGAAAAAAAACCGGCACGTGGTAACAGTTTCAGTTGAACTTGCAACGCATGAATACGTAGTTTCAATCGAACTAGCAACCCGTAGGTATTTAGGTATTTTCAGCAACCTTGTCACATACAAAAAAATCCACTACCATAATGCTACAATTACCTCAATATCAATTCCACAGTTCTCTCCAGGTTCTGCAGTGACTCCGCTTTCCCCTCCATGTTCTTTTCAAATATTCTTCGTTTATCTTTGGAGAAGTGGAAAAGGAAGGATTACTCTTCAGGAAGGTCAGTAGCTTTTCTTCTATCTTTTTAACACCAATTACATTGACTTCTTTCACATATTTACGGATGGTTCCAAAATAACTGCACCAGCCTCTACCTCTTCAGCAATATATTTCCCTTACTTTCAGCTAACTAGAACCTGGAAACTTCTACCAGAGCACTCCATAGTGTTTGCAGAATTGTATGCCATATTTCAGGTTCTGCATTTTGTGGAACAATTCCTTCTTCCAAAAGAGGTAATTATATTTGTGACTCTTCAAATCATCTCTACTCCCAAGCCATATTCATCAATTCATTTATTGATGCTATTTGCAAATTCCTTATCCACACCAGTGAACTTCAAAGAATCTGAAAAATGTCTTTTGAAGGAAAAGGACCATGGGCAGGGGATTGTACTTCCATGAGCACATCAAACCCCAAGTATGTAACCTCACCTGGGTGAATTGTCCTAAAATAAATCAACTATATAAGAAACACGTGAAGATGAACTTTAGAATTTTATGAGATCCATACATATCATATCATATCATATTAAATTTTCCTCTTTAGTATCTTGAAATATTACTGAATCTGCAATAAAATAATTCTTTTTAAAAAATACATTTAATTAGTTTAGATTACCATGATGTTTTAATCAAAATATTCAATTGCAAAATCCTAATTTAATTATTATTTAGTTTTTGTTGTATCTGCTGATTATAGTTGAGCATAAGAAGTCACATTATGGATTCACAGAAATTTACCAAGAGATAGTAAAAACTTTTAAATTAGACAGAAATCTACTAATTTATAGGAAGAAAAATAGCATGGGTGAAATAATTACTCCAGTTATTTTTCTTTTTTAATAAAAAAAAAAAATACAAAAAAAAAATTTATGAAAATTTGACTTTATACATGATTCATTATTAAAGAAAAAAATTAAAAGAATTATTGGAAGTATTTGTCCTTTTCTATTGCTGAAGTTTCTTTCTTTTCTGTACTTAATTCTACAATTTAAATGGTTGAGCCAAGTCAAGTCTGAAAAAGAATATTAAAGACTAGTTTTTTGACTTGACTACAATAAAATTTGATTTCTAGATCTAATTTTAAATGTTTTTAAAATATATTTTTTAAAGTATATTAAATTTTTTAAATTGTAGAGATTGAAAAATAAAAAGTTTAAATGGGGACTCCTTTCTATGTACTCCTATATTATATAAAATAATATAAAAGGGCAAATTTCTCTTATTTAAACAGCATTAAACAAGAGAAATTTTTTTACATACCCTTTAGAGTTGAGTTTTGATCTCCAAAAGATTCTGCTGGTGGGGTTCTTGGTCAAGAGTGTGCTTTGGCCTCTCTTTCTTTTATATACAGCTGGTGTATCCTTTATGAAGACATTTGCTCAAAAAATATTTAAAAAAATTAGTATGTTAACAAATACTTTTTTAATTTCCATCAAATTGGCCAATGTAATTGTTTTCTTGTAATTTATTATAAGATGCCAAGTATTATGGCAGAGCTTCAGACATAGTCTTAGCTCCAAAGATATAAGATGGTGGTCTGCAAGTACCAGCCCAGAGATTATTGCATTTTGCAGAAACATGAAAAATCTGCCTTGCAATCAGTTTTGTTTCTAAGGTGTGGTCCCAAAAAAAAACCAAGTAGCCAGAAAAGTTTTTAGCTACAAATTTATTTTTAAGTTTATTTTTTATTATTATTATTTTAATTTTAAATTAGATTTATAAAATCAAATTTTACTTGAAATATAATTACAATTGC
Source organism: Armadillidium nasatum (assembly GCA_009176605.1). Classification (NCBI taxonomy): domain Eukaryota; kingdom Metazoa; phylum Arthropoda; class Malacostraca; order Isopoda; family Armadillidiidae; genus Armadillidium; species Armadillidium nasatum. Next base: position 16,443 of record SEYY01023357.1, read on the forward strand.
CAAGGAAAATAAAAAAAATAAAAAATAAAAAAAAAAAATAAAAAAAAAAAAAATAAAAATATATTTATATATATATATATATATATATATTTATATATATATAATATATATATATATATATATATATATATTTTTATATATATATATATATATTATATATATATTATATATTATATAGGCTTAGGTGGAGATTGTTTCTGAGTTTCGATATTTTTATATCGATATTTTTTTATGTCGATATTTCATAATAATCGATATTTTCCTGCCTATAATTAGCCCTAGGCTACTATGTCGTGCAAACGTTCTTGTGTACGTTAGGTCTCTTTTACGGCAAATTCTTGTGTAGGTTAGGCCTCTTTTTACTGGCAATTTCGGTAGTTCAGGTTATGATAAGTCGAATTAGGTTCTGCTAGAAAAGTAAGTAATAATGATTGTGTCTATGTCTAGTAATAGTACCTCTGCCAACTCTCTTGTTTACGATAGGCTCCTCCAATATTTTCGATTTTCGATATTTTTTAACAATCGAAACTCAGAAACAATCTCCACCTTTACCATATATATATATATATATATATATATATATATATATATATATATATATATATAATATATATATATATATATATAAAATATTAAATTTATAAATTTAAAAAACAAAAAAGAAAGATAAAAAAGAATTTTTTCTTTATTCTTCCCTTTTTTGTACATAAATATCTCATCAAAAGCTACATCTGGAAAGGGAAGTTCAAATTGACTTAAGTTTTAGAATTGAAAAACTAAAACTGTTATTAGACTGAAAATTGTATATTTGTATTTCAACTTTATATAACATTTATTTTATTTTTTTTACAGCTCTTGATATTATTTATTCTGATGAAGCTAAGTTGATTAAATTTGAACAAAATTAGTTCATCAAACTTTGTAATTTTTTAACTTAAAAAAAATCCATGAGGTATCTTTGAGGCAGTTAAGAATGTTTACTACTTTTAGCATTCAAGGTAATTATATATATATATATATATATATATATATATATATATATATATATATATATATATATATATATATATATATATATATATATATATATATATATATATATATATATATATATATATAATATTCAACACCGTATCCCATATTATGCAGGGTGGTGTCAGCTGCAGATAGTATTCATATTCCTGCTACTGTACATGGGAAAGGAGAAATTCTTGTTAAGAGGGTTCCCTGCCTCTAGAACCATTGTCCTGGATATTTTTCTTTATAATGCGCTTCACATCTATGAAGGGAAGAAGGTTAAGTCTAGTAATTAATTATGTCAACCTTTCCATCCACACCTATGCAAGTTTACTGCATATTTGTATGTAATTCATCATCTTGGCATATGACGTTTACCTCTCCCCCATCTACTTTGCATTAGTCATTATGTGAGTACTGTCAATTTCTGGTCTCAGTAAATGCCTGATGTCATTTAGTAACACATTAGCAAAGAGCTGCACCAAGATTAGAAGAACAATCACCTCTGACAAGTTCCATAGTGGATCTGGGTAGCTTCTGTGTGTATAGTCTGTTGAACATGTTTTGTTTGGTATCCGTACATCTTGCTATAATAGATTGAAATTTGTATAAAAGTATATTAAATTAAGACAAAACTAATATAATATGAATGTCAGAAGATAGAAGGTGAGTTACTACTCCCCTGTGATGGCTTTGAAGTTACATATGAAATATCTAGTAATTAAACATTTTCCATACATAATACTTGTTCATCAAATCTCAGCGTCTTCTCTTTTTATAACATCTTTGTGAATTGAAGAAAAGTAGTATGCTCCTTCAGGTACAGCTCTGTCCTCTATTGGGACTTTTTGTAGAACAAATATAATGTGTAATTGTTTTACAGTTTACCATTAATTACAGGGTTTAATGCTCAAAGGACAGGTGCAAGCAGAGATATCAAACAGCTTCTCTAATTTTCCATTAAGATTCTTTTGGCTTGAGCTTTACCAGTTTTCGGTTGATAGTTTTCACTAATGTCAAAAAATCTTTAACCATTCTATACAGAGATTTGTCTGTAACAAGAGGAAGCCTTGGGTTAACATTCTGCCAAATAGATTTGAAAGCAAAGCAAATTTGAAAAATATTTGAAAGGTTGGCACTAGAGTTAGTATGACTAATAAAATAGCACTATTGAATGATTTTTCAATATGAACTAGGTTCTGTCATTAATAATTCACATGGACTACCACCATATTTTGCAATAGTCTGTTGTCTAGTTATAAGTTTAATCTTAGGCATTTTTAATTAGCTACAATAATAGATAAATATGTAAATAATGAATTATATATACATTTCATTTAAAATTAAAAAAATATTTTGGCTAGTGCATTCACCCACATGTTTCCATCAATACAAATACAGAACAACTGATAATATATTATGGTGAACCATATAAACTTTAGTTCTGAGTCATCATAACAGATTTGCAGAAATTTACTTTGTATATAGACATCAAATAGATGTCAATGGGGAGAAACTTTAAATGCAATCCCACAAGCTATGCATTATTTAAAAGGTCTTTGGTTTGGGAACTTATCTAGATTTATTACAGATATCACAAATATATGCACAGTCATAAATTTTAAAAAGTATAAAATTGACATCCCTTAATATAATATATATATATATATTAATATATATATATATATTATATATATATATATATATAATATATATAATATATATATATATATATATTATATATATATATATATATATATATATATATATATATATATATATATATATATATATATATATATATATATATATATATATATATATATATATATATATGAAGAGGAAAATCCATTTTAGAATCATAATTCTTTATTACCAACGTTTCGGGAAATGTTCCCATTTTCAAGGCTAAAACAGAACCAATATAATAAAATCAAAATTACAAATAAATAAAGCAAAACGATAATTAAAAAAAAATAACAAAAATAAATAATAATAATAAAAAAATAAAAAAAAAAAAAAAAAGACCCAAAATAATTTACCTAAAACAGCTAAGACATCTCACGGACAGAAACACACAGTAATTAATAAAATTGGTAAAATTTTCCAGCACAGGTAAGCTCGGTACAGAATAAAAAGTTAAAATTAGTTGGTTGTTATACATTATACATTACAGCAATAATTAGCAAAAAAAAAAAAAAAAAAAAAAACAGCGGGAGTAACAAGTTCAAATTAAACAACATATAAATTAACAGAGCTATTATCCAAATTGAGTGTTGGCCGGAGTTCCTTGATGTGTAAGGACTCACTGACCAAAAGGGCCTCTCTTTCATTGTGTTGTCCCAAGATTTTAAAGTCATCCACAAGTATGTTAGCTTTGCACTGGACTGAATGGTTCCTGATAGAAGAGAACTCCTTGGTGGTCAATGGGTTCCCCGTTCTATGACTCACTCCTCTATGACCATCGATGCGGACTTTTATCATACGCTCAGTAGAGCCCACGTATGTTCCTAAAGGACATTTAGGACAAGAATAAAAATATATAACTCCAGCACGCATCGATTTGGGGATTTCATCTTTGAAGCGAAAGAGAGAGTCAATAGTTCTGGGGTTGTTGAAAATAAAATTAAAATCTATAAAAGTATAATTCTTAGATAAAATCCTTTTTAGTTCCTTCTTAAAAAATGCTGTGTTTTCTCCCATATAGGGAAAAGAGAAATACATTTTTAATTTGGGCACAGTTGGAAGATTTAGTTTTGGAATAAAAATATCATTTAAAAATTGTTTATTATATTTGAAAAAATCCCCAAGGGGTATCCATTGTTTTTGAAAAAAACCCTAAGAAAATTAACTTCTTGATTAAAAAGTGTCCAATTTGAGCATATTTTATATGCTCGATTAATTAAAGTTTTGCAGCAATTTAATTTAAAATTATAAGAAGTAAAACTATAAAAATTTATACCTTGACCTGAAAAAGTTCTCTTTCTAAATACCTCAGTCGAGAAGAACTGTCCACATCTTCTGACCCGCACATCGAGAAATGATAGGGACTCATCGACCTCACTTTCCAAAGTAAATTCAATATTGTTATGGAGAGAGTTGACAAACTGCAGAAATTGAGTGGCATGATCTTGTTCTTTAAAAATAACGAAGGTATCATCTACATACCTTCTATAAAAAATAGGTTTAAAAGTGGGAGGGCATATCTCCAAAAACATTTCCTCCAGGTGACACATAAAAATATTTGCAAATGAAGGGCCAAGGGGGAGCCCATGGCCATCCCGTCACATTGTTTATATACAGTTTTATCAAAAATAAAATAAGTATCCAAAACTGAGAGTTCCAGAAGTTTCCTGAAATTCTGTTTATCGAAGGAGTTAAACGTGGGAGCATCGGAGAAGAGTTTTTGTAGAATTATCTCTATAGTCTCATGTAATGGTATGTTAGTGAAAAGTGACTTCACATCCAGACTAACCATAAAACCCCGAGAGTTCAAAAGTTTCACAGTCACAAAATTCGTAGGAGTTTCTAATAGTGTACTCATTGGTGGTAAGATGAGCCAGTTGGTGAACTAGATATTTAGCCAACTGATAATTGGGGGCTCTGTAACCAGCCAGAATGGGTCTGAGTGGTACATTTTGCTTGTGTATCTTTGGGAGACCATAAAGTGTGCACAGAGAACCACCCGTAGAATATAACCTTTTATAGGTCTCATCAGAGATAATTTTGGTCTCCAAAAGGTTCCTCAGGAAACGATTTATCTTATCTTCAACCCTAAAGACAATTTTGAAAGAAGATTCATTAGTTACTGCAAACTTTCCCAAATGTTTTTGGAGATATGCCCTCCCACTTTTAAACCTATTTTTTATAGAAGATATGTAGATGATACCTTCGTTATTTTTAAAGAACAAGATCATGCCACTCAATTTCTGCAGTTTGTCAACTCTCTCCATAACAATATTGAATTTACTTTGGAAAGTGAGGTCGATGAGTCCCTATCACTTCTCGATGTGCGAGTCAGAAGATGTGGACAGTTCTTCTCGACTGAGGTATTTAGAAAGAACTTTTTCAGGTCAAGGTATAAATTTTTATAGTTTTACTTTTTATAATTTTAAATTAAATTGCTGCAAAACTTTAATTAATCGAGCATATAAAATATGCTCAAATTGGACACTTTTTAATCAAGAAGTTAATTTTCTTAGGGTTTTTTTCAAAAACAATGGATATCCCTTGGGGATTTTTTCAAATGTAATAAGACAATTTTTAAATGATATTTTTATTCCAAAACTAAATCTTCCAACTGTGCCCAAATTAAAAATGTATTTCTCTTTTCCCTATATGGGAGAAAACACAGCATTTTTTAAGAAGGAACTAAAAAGGATTTTATCTAAGAATTATACTTTTATAGATTTTAATTTTATTTTCAACAACCCCAGAACTATTGACTCTCTCTTTCGCTTCAAAGATGAAATCCCCAAATCGATGCGTGCTGGAGTTATATATTTTTATTCTTGTCCTAAATGTCCTTTAGGAACATACGTGGGCTCTACTGAGCGTATGATAAAAGTCCGCATCGATAGTCATAGAGGAGTGAGTCATAGAACGGGAACCCATTGACCACCAAGGAGTTCTCTTCTATCAGGAACCATTCAGTCCAGTGCAAAGCTAACATACTTGTGGATGACTTTAAAATCTTGGGACAACACAATGAAAGAGAGGCCCTTTTGGTCAGTGAGTCCTTACACATCAAGGAACTCCGGCCAACACTCAATTTGGATAATAGCTCTGTTAATTTATATGTTGTTTAATTTGAACTTGTTACTCCCTGTGTTTTTTTTTTTTTTTTTTTTTTCTTTTTTGCTAATTATTGCTGTAATGTATAATGTATAACAACCAACTAATTTTAACTTTTTATTCTGTACCGAGCTTACCTGTGCTGGAAAATTTTACCAATTTTATTAATTACTGTGTGTTTCTGTCCGTGAGATGTCTTAGCTGTTTAGGGTAAATTATTTTGGGTCTTTTTTTTTTTTTTGTCATTTATTGTTATTGTTTGTTATTGATTGATATTGTTTTTTAATTATCGTTTTGCTTTTATTTATTTGTGATTTTGATTTTATTATATTGGTTCTGTTTTAGCCTTGAAAATGGGAACATTTCCCGAAACGTTGGTAATAAAGAATTATGATTCTAAAATGGATTTTCCTCTTCATTTTTAAATTGAGGTTCACTAGGAACAATAACATATATATATATATATATATATATATATATATATATATATATATATATATATATATATATATATATATATATATATATATATATATATATATATATATATATATATATATATATATATATATATATATATATATATATATATATATATATATATATATATATAGTGATGGGATGATTAATCTTCATCATCAGCATATTTTTCTCAATCATCATCACCAATTTTCTGCCAATTATTTTGCTGATTAATTTACATATATTGAATTATAAATATCTGCTCCATCCTCTTCTGTTGAGAGTGAAAGGCTGTTTAGCAGTGGAATACAAATATGCACTCCAAGACAAAATCGAATTACCCCTGAAAATGGAGAAAAAGATTGTTTCTACATCACAATTTAAGAGCTCAAAATTTAAAGTACTAGAATATTGCATTTCTGTCTATGTTTTCATGTATTGAAATTTTCAGACTCAATGTTTTGAAGATACTACAGAGTGTCCCACTCTCTCAGTCCTAGATATGCGCTTATTGATATCAAAGTAGTAGTCATTAGTAAATAAAATTTGCCACAAAGAAATCTTAGTGTGTGAGAATCATGATGATTTCATGACTGTTGGAAGTTATCTCCATTAGAATCAAGGCATGCCTGCATATGCTTTTCAATGTTAAGGAAGGTTGTAGCCAACATGCTGGAAGTCACAATATCAATTGCCTGTCAAATGTTGTCTTTCAGTTGTATGAGAGTACATGGCATTGTGCGTGATACTTCTTCCCTTTCAGCATGACCCATAGAAAGAAATCAGGCTGTGTAAGGTCAGATGACTTTTGTAGCCAAAGTCTCTTGGAAATGACCCAGTCTTCACAGGACTCAATTTTGTACACGAACAACTGTCGCTCTACCTCATGATTAACCTCGCTTCTCACACACCAAGGTTTGTTTGTTGCAAATTTTATTACCTTATGACCTGTGCTTTGATATGTATAACATTTATCTGAGGGCGAGAGTGAGTGGGACACTGTGTATTATACTATATATTAAAATTATATGTTTATACATTTAAATAAAGATTGAGACAGTTTAATTCTTCTTTATTATTAAATTTTTAAATCCTTAAAAATAACATTTTTATACTTTTTCATTTTCATTGTCATTGTCATTGTAAAAAAAATTTTAATTGTCCATCACTAATATATATATATATATATATATATATATATATATATATATATATATATATATATATATATATATATATATATATATATATATATATATATATATATATATATATATATATATATATATATATATAGCCAAGACTCACTGGCTTGGCCCTTTTTATTACTATTTTGCTATTTGTTAATCAAAAGACATTATAAGGAAAAACTTATTTCAGTTTATTTTTAGAATACATGGCAGATAACTTTTTTTTTTTTAGTTATTACATGGTTCAGAAATTTATATTACTCTCTCTCTGATTTGAAATTTGTAAAATTATTATTATTATTATTATTATATTGTATTTTTGTCTTATATATATATATAATAAATATATATATATATATATATATATATATATATATATATATATATATATATATATATATATATATATATATATATATATATATATATATATATATATATATATTTTTTATATGTTATTTATTTTTTATATTACTTCTGGTGGGCAAAGGCCGACATGTCCCAGTACACGGCATTTAAAGATGTGGAAATCATAGGAAGTTGGGTAAATACATGAAGGGAGTGTGTTTAAGATTGAGCATAGTGGTTAAATCTGGGGTCAAAAAGTTGGAAAGAAAGGATGGAACTATATAGAAAGGCGTGTGGCATGAAGCCTTCTCAGTGGAGGAGGTACGAGATGGGAGAGTTCAGAAGAGCAGTGTCCATTGTAATAGAGTGATGCAGCAATTTGATGGGCAGAAATAGACTGGAGAGAATTAGTGAGAGCAGAAGAATTGATAAGATGAAAAGCCCTAGACTCCACCTTTTCAAGGAGAGCTGTATGAGTGGAACCACCCCAGATGTGTGATGCATACTCCATACAGGGGCGAACAACACCCCTATAAAGAGCCAGCAACTGGGGTGGAGTGAAGGAACTTGAGAACACCCAACCTCTTAGAAGCTTGTTTAGAGAGAAGTAATGTGATCTTTCCAAGAAAGATCCCTAGAAAAGGAACACAGAATATTAAGGAGAGATGAAGATTTGAGTTGTGTGTTTTTGAAGAAGATTTCTTAGTTGTGAGGAAGGTTGTGTAGAGTAGAAAGATGGAGGAATTGGTGTTTTAGAGGCATTGAAAACAACCATGTATTCTGTGCTCCAATTTGAAATACAAGATAGATCATAGGTCAGTTGTTGCAAGGCTACCCTCCTTGTGTTTATTGAGGAGTAATGAAGAGTGGAGTCATCGGCATAGGAATTGATAGGAGATGAAGTAACAGAGAGAATAAGATCATTAATGAAAAGTCAGAAAAGTGTTGAGGAGAGGACAGATCCTTAAATAACCACTATTAATAGATTTAAAGGATGAACGGTGGCCATCTACAACAGCTACTATAGAATGACTGGAAAGGAAATTAGAGAGAAAGATAAATTCTGATAGAGGTACGTTTGGAATTCAAAGTTTTGTGCCTGACTCTATTGAAAACATTTGACATGTCCAATGTGACACCAAAATATTTACCAAATGCCAAAGTGGCAGACTGAGAAGTAGAGTGAAGGGAAAGATCACCAGAAGAGCATTTTTTACGAAAGGCATTCTGGTGATCAGAGATAAGATTAGAAGAATTGAAATGCTTCAAAATCTTCCTGTTAAAGATAGATTGGAAAACTTTAGAAATATAGGTTGTTTAAAAAAACACTATGGTAGTGAGAGGGGTCCCCTTTCTTTGCCACAGATTGAATGAGCAAACGCTTCGAGCAATGCATTGCAAGGCAGGTTTTGAGAACCACAGGAGGGATACTGTCCAGACCATTTGCCTTCACTGCATTAAGGTCAGAGAAGACGGAAATGACATTTTTAAAAGAAATTATAATTTTAAGCATAAATGAGTTTGAGGGGATTGAAGGAATAGGGACAGAACCAGATCATTGAAAGTTGAAGTAGAGGCAAAAGATTGAGTGAATTTCAGCTTTAGAAGAACAAAACTCGCAGTTGTGCTATCAGAAGATAGTAGAGGAGGGAAAGAAGAAGAAGCAACATTAAGAGTTGACATTTTTTACAAAATGCCTGAAAGATTATTGCATTTACAACTGAAAAATTAGTTTCTGGTATTGTGGAGAATAGATTTGCACAATTCTGGGATGAAATATAAGTTGTATGGATTTCTGAAGTTCGAAGATGACAGTAATCCCTGAAAGCAACATTATCCATGTGGCAGATAGAGAATCACCTTGACTATGCTTTCTGCACATTCCGATGGACACCTCTCATGGAAACAATATTCATTCCATGGGAAATAACAAATAAGAAAAGTACAACCTCAAGTCAGACCAGTTAGTGATACCGAAATGCCAGAAACGTCTGGTAGGTAGGAAAAGACCAAGTATGTTTGATTCATCACCAAGATGGTCAGGGATACGGGTATGGAGACACAGCAACTGCTCCAGGTTGTTCTGAATAGAAAAGTGGTAGGCGAGTGTATATATATTTATATATATATATATATATATATATATATTATATATATATATATATATATATATATATATATATATATATATATATATATATATTATAATTATTATTAAATATTATTATTTATTATCATTTTTTGTTATATATAATATATATTATAATATATATATATATATATATATATATATATATATATATATATATATATATATATATATATATAATATATATATATATATATATATATTTTTTTTTTTTTTTTTTTATTTTTTTTTTTTTTTTTTGTCTCTCCAGTGGGCAAAGGCCAGAGGCCTACCAAATTCCACCGGAGTTGGGAAAGATCTATAATCATGGTCGATGGTGGCCGACGTGTCCAGATACACGGCGTTTGAAAGTATGCAAGTCAAAGGAAGTTGGGAAAACAGATAAAGGGAGTGTGTTCCAGACTTTACCAGTAGAGTATATGTAAGACTGAGCATAGCGGTTAAGTCTGGGGTCGGAGAGTTGGACAGAGAAAGGATAAGAATGTGTAGAAAGGCGTGTCGCACGAGCCCTTCTCAATGGAGGAGGTATGCGACGAGAGAGTTCAGAAGAGCAGTGTCTGTTGTAATAGCGATAGTAAAGAGAGAGTGACGCAACAATTCTACGGGCAGAAAGAGATTGAAGAGAGTTAGTAAGAGCAGGAGAGTTGATGAGACGAAATGCCCTAGACTCCACCTTCTCTAAGGAGAGCTGTATGTGGAACCACCCCAGATGTGGAAGCATACTCCATACAGGGACGAACAACACCCCTATACAGAGCAAGCAACTGGGGTGGCGTGAAGTAATTCTGAAGGCGCCTCAGAACACCCAACCTCTTAGAAGCTTGTTTAGAAAGAGAAGTAATGTGATCTTTCCAAGAAAGATCACGAGAAAAAGAAACACCAAGAATATTAAGAACAGATGAAGGTCTTCAGTTGTGTGTTTTCGAAGAAGATATCATAGTTGTGTGGAAGATTGTGTCGAGTGGAGAGATGGAGGAATTGAGTTTTTGAGGCATTGAAAACAACCATGTTTTCTCTGCCCCAATTTGAAATACGAGAAAGATCAGAGGTTAGTTGCTCCAAGGCTACCCTTCTCGAGTCTATCAACTGCTGTTGGGTGGGACGTTTTTCAAATTGAAAGGAATAATGAAGGGTGGAGTCATCAGCATAGGAGTGGATAGGAGATGAAGTAATGGAGAGAAGGTCATTAATGAAAAGTAGAAAAAGTGTTGGTGATAGGACAGAACCTGAGGAACACCACTATTAATAGATTTAAAGGATGAACGGTGGCCGTCTACAACAGCTGCTATAGAACGACCGGAAAGGAAATTAGAGAAGATCACAGAGAGAAGGATAGATACCGAAAGAGGGAAGTTTAGAAATCAAAGCTTTGTGCCAGACTCTATCGAAGGCTTTCGATATGTCCAGCGCGACAGCAAAAGATTCACCGAAATGCCGAAGAGCGGAGGACCAAGAGTCAGAGAGAAGGGAAAGAAGATCACCTTTAGAGCGTTTCTTACGAAAGCCATACTGGCGATCAGAGATAAGATTAGAAGAATTGAGATGTTTCCAAATCTTCCTGTTAAGGATAGATTCGAAAACTTTAGAAAGAACGGAGGTTAAAGAAATAGGACGATAGTTGGAGGGTTGAGAGGGGTCCCCCTTCTTCGGCACAGGCTGAATGAGCGCACGTTTCCAGCAAGAAGGGAAGGTTGAAGTAGAAGGACATAGACGAAAAAGTTTACCAAGGCAGGGTGCAAGCTCGGAAGCACAAGTTTTGAGAACCACAGGAGGAATACCATCAGGACCGTACGCCTTCCTTAGTATTAAGCTCAGAGAGAGCAGAAATGAATCTTTAGAAGAAATTACAATTTTAGGCATAAATGAGTTGGAGGGGGTTGAAGGAGGAGGAATAGCTCCGGAATCGTCTAAGGTTGAATTAGAAGCAAAAGTTTGAGCAAAGAGTTCAGCTTTAGAAGAAGGTAAAACGGCAGTTGTGCCGTCAGGAAGATATAAAGGAGGGAAAGAGGAAGAAGCAAAGTTAGAGTTGACATTTTTTTGCAAAATGCCAGAAAGAACGTGAAGAAGAGGAACCAGAAAGATTATTGCATTTTTTACGGAGAAGGAGTTTTTAGTGTTACGAAGGATAGATTTTGCACGATTCCGGATGAAATATAAGTAGCGTGAGTTTCAGGAGTTTGAAGACGACGTAATATATATATATATATATATAATATATATATATATATATATATATATAATATATATATATATATATATATATATATATATATATATATATATATATTATATATATATTACTAACTTTCTAGCCAGGCGAGCAATAATATTAAGCTCGCAACATTCTTTTATGGTATCATCATATAATCAGAAAATATCTATTGACAAATCAAATTATCCAGCAATTCACGAAGATGATCTTGAAAAAATTTGTAAGGAAAAAGGTGGCAATGTGTTAATAAACATTGACTCTGTTCCTAAAACATTACCTACAGAAGATATATATATATATATATATATATATATTATATATATATATATATATATATATATATATATATATATATATATATATATATATATATATATATATATATATATATATATATATATATAATATATATAATATATATATATATATATATATATAATATATATATATATTATATATATATATATATATATATATATATATATATATATATATATATATATATATATATATATATATATATATATATATATATATATATAACATTGGAAGGCTTGCAGGAATAAGAGGAGGATAGTCAAGAGGGAAGTAAGGAGGACGAAGGGAAGAGTGGATGAGAATTTGAGTAATAATATAATGGAAGGATTTAGAGAAAAGAGTAAGATATTTTGGATGGAGGTGAATAAGGTAAGAAATAAGAGGGGGGGGGGATAAAGGGAACAGACGGTGAAGCTGGGGCAAGATCGAGGGAATACTTTAAATAGGTGGTAAATGTGAATGAGGCGAGGATTGAAGATGAGGTGGTGGATGGGGAAAGAGAAGGAATGGTGGGAGAAGTTGAGGTTGGGGGGTTTTAGTAGAAGAAATAGGTAAAGCACTGAGGAAAGTGAAGAGGATTAAATCGTCTGGTTTGGATTAGTTAAGTGGAGAGATGTTGTAGGAAGGGGGTATGAGTGTGGTAAAATTGTTTAATTTATGTTGGGTATTAGGAAAGGTGTCTTAAGATTGGCAAGATGCTTGTATGGTATAAAGGAGTGGGAGATAAATTTGAGTGTTGGAGTTATAGGGGAATTAGTTTGCTTAGTTTATTTGGAAAAGTATATAGTACAATTTTAATGGGAAGGATAAGGATGAATGGGTTGACAGGTGAGGAACAAGGGTGGTTTAGGGAAGGTAGGGATGTACAGATCAGGTTTTCACTTTAAGAATAATCAAAGATAAAGGGAAGGATTTGTATATATGTATTATGGATCTGGAAAAAGCTATGATATGGTGGATAGGAGTAAACTGTGGGAGGTTCTGAGTGAGCATGAAATTGAAGGGAAGGATATGGAGGGTATAAGGACATTTAATAAGAATAGCAGGGCATATGTGAGATTAAACAGAATTGAAACTGAATTTTTTTTTTGTAAAATAATGGGTTGAGGCATGGTTGTGTAATGTCTCTAGGGTTGTTTAACTTATTTATGGACACAGCTGTGAGATTGATGGATAGAGAAGGCAGAGGAGTGAGAATGAGAGAAAAACAGGAAGTATGGGACGCGATTGTGTTATTGTATGCAGACAATGTTGTTCCTTTTGCAGAGTCACAAGAATATTTTAAGGTTTTGGTGGAATAATTTGTAAAAGGTTGTGTTGAGTTGGGCTTAAGAGTGAATGCGGGCAAAAGTAAAAAATTATGGATAAAAAAAAAAATGGGGAAGGGTATAGGTGGGAGTGATGAATTGCCAATTAAAGTATAGGGGGGAGAGATTGGAATGGGTTAACTCATTCAAATACCTGGGGGTGAATTTTTTGGGGGGAGATGGTATTGTGGACAATGAAGTACGGCATAGAATAAGAGAAGGGAGAAAGTTCCAATGGGTTTGAGGGATATTTGGAACAGGAAGGTTGTCCTGTGAAGTGAAGTTGAAAATGTTTGAGGGTTTCTGTGTACTGGTGGTTATGTACGGTAGCGAGGTTTGGAGGTTGAATGAGAGGGGGAAAGAAAAGGTTGAGATTTTCAAAATGAAGTGTCTGAGAGTGGTGTATGGTATAAGTAGAAGGGAGAGAGTCAGGAATGTTAGAATAAGGGAGATATGTAGTTGGAGAAGGAGTTTTTGTTGGGAGAGCTGAACAGAGCATGTTGAATACACATTCTCCAGTATTTGAAGATTCAGCCGAATTAATTCCATGTATTAGTTTGTTGCGATTATTAACCATCACTTCATAGACAAGCTCTTTCATGTGTCCCCAAAGGCAATAATCCAGTGGGGTTAGGTCAGGTGATTGTGCTGGTTAATCACATGGTCCTCCTTGGCCGATCAAGCCATTTGGATATGTTCGATGAAGTACTCACACACTATGCGGTGTGAATGTGCAGGTGCTCCGTCATGTTGCAGAAACATTGTAGCTCGGATTGCCATTGGAACATTCTCCAAAAGAATTGATAGTTTGTTTTCTAGAAAATTCTGGTACACTTCCCCCGTAAGACAACCATTAAACACATGTGGGCCAATAAACTGATTTCCAATGACCACACCACATGTTCACAGAAAATCTGTGTTGGAAGAGCATTAAGATTATTATGAGCCAATGTATGATTATTCCTATTATTAATACTGTCACGAGTAAAGGTGGACGCATCTGTTAATAAAATGCATCTCATATGTTCGGGATCAGCAATAATCTGTCGGCAAAACTTTTATCGTTGTCCGTAGTCGTCCTGTGGAAGATGTTGAATTCTTGGTACGGATATAAACCATCATCATTCAATGTTCTTCACTCATTAGTGCGAGGGATTCGAAGACGCACAGAAATTCCATGGGTGCCAAGTCTGGGACTACGTTATACCGTCTGAAAGATAACATCTACGTTTACCAATCGACCAGGCACCCTTTCTGAATGTAGTTGAAACGATCCAGTTTCACGAAGTCGTCTGTGTATATCGATAAATACTCATCGATTTGGTAGTGGATAGCGTTGTGGAAACGGTGATATTTCAGCATGGAAACTTGCGTTACCATTTCAAAAGCTGTAAGTGTAATGTATATCTTCATATCCTACACTCTTAAACGTCAAAAGCATGTGTAAACTGACCATAATGTTCACCTGCAAATGACAATTTAACAAAGACTAGCACTATTTAGCAACTGTATTCAAAATCTACTCCTTGCACTTGTTTTCATTTACAAATGACATTGAGTACTACTAGCACTTGTTTAGCAATCACTTTCAAGGTCTACTCCTTACAATTTATGATGAAGGTACACATTTTCTATACATGTTTTTTTTTTTCTTCTACAAGCCATAACTCTTTACCTTTTCCGAT
>SEYY01023358.1:7500-12500 GCA_009176605.1 Armadillidium nasatum
TCTTTCACGTACTATTTGATGTTTGAAGGAAAATTAGATTGGTCAAATGTCTTTTGGAGTTTATACATATATATTTATACGGTAAAATGAAAATATTCTGTAATAAGAATATTTTACTCATAAATCCGATATATCAATATGTCGATATTGCGATAAATTAATTAAAATCGATCCTATATCGATATATTGAAGGTAAATCGAGATACATTTCAATTTTCGTTCTGAAACTACGAAACATTATAAATATTACTTTTAATTAACAAAACCAGGTTAAAATAAATAATTAAAAATTAAATGAAAAAAGAAATATTTAAAAAAGTAACTGAAATAAATGATGGATGAATAGATAAATTAATAGAAAATAAATTAATGGATAAATAGATAAATTAATAGAAAATAAATTATGGATAAATAGATAAATTAATAGAAAAGATGATATTGCTAAAGATATTTGTATAGGTAGATAAATATATGAATTATAAGCAGGAATATATATATATATACATACCGTCTACAGGGGGAAAATGGGTCACTTTTTTCAAAATTTTCATATAAAAGTAGGTGTAAAAAATTAATGTGCTATAGAAATGTTTTAATAACCATTCACGAATTTAAATCCATCTTTTATACACATAAAAACTGTAAAAAAATAACCTATAACCTACTTTGACTATTTTTAAAATTTTTTTAAAAAAGGGCATTTTTGAAAAATGGCGTTGGGGTAAAATGAGTCACTCATGAATTTCCTTTTCTATTTTACTGTTAGTCCTTTGCAGGTATTTCTAAAAAGTATAAATCCTCTTCTAATGTCCTTTATTATCATTTTCTTCATTATCTAACCTTTCTCAATGTCATATATATCTACATTCTCTGGGTCTTTAAAAGCGATCTCATTTTCATTATGCTTCCCTCTTTCAGCTTTTCGCAGAAACTTTACTTTTACTTTATCATCAATTTGGCTTAGTACTTTTCCAACATAGAAGTATGGTTTTAAGTTTTCCTTGCTGGAAATTTACTAAAACAGTCACCAATATTAAATTCTGATGATGTTTCATCAAAACTTTCTTCTAAGTCAGGAAGTTTAGGCAGATCTTGAATCTCCTCTTGAGGTGTATCTCTCTGGTTGGTACCTAATGTAGAGGCATCTTGCAGGTCTTTCAAGGACACACTTTTTCCAGGATCTACATCAATCTACATCTACATCTTGAACATCTACATCTACATCTACAAGGATCTACATCTTGAACATCAATCATGGCTCTGGCAATATCATCCTGCCTATACATAATTATTCTTGTCCCCTCTTTCTTTTCATAGTGACGTGGCATCTGTAAGTTGAAGAATAAAAAAAAAATCATTACTAAAACTGTATTATTATTTCAAAAATTGAATGACCCATTTTACCCCAGAGTAAAAATCAATGTTTTTCCTTAAAACTACGCACTGAATTTGAATTATATTTAAGTATAGCTTACCTTAGGGATGTTATTAATGGATGTTCTTGCCTAAATATTCCTAAGTATTACGATTTTCTCTCGCCAAAATCTTAATGTTTTTCAAAAAAAAAATGGCCTCAAATTTTTACAAAATTTTCTGAAATATAAATTTTTTTTTTAAATTATAGGATAAGGTTTTTTATTACACTAATTTTCACCTTAAACTACATTACATGTTATAGTACCAAAATATAAGTACTAAAAAAAATAAAATAAATGATTAAAAAAGCCCAAAAAAATGTAAAAAAAAAAAAAAAGGTGATTTTGACCCATTTTCCCACAGGTGACCCATTTTTCCCCCTGTAGACGGTATATATATATATATATATATATATATATATATATATATATATATATATATATATATATATATAATATATATATATATATATATATATATATATATATATATATATATATATATATATATATATATATATATATATATATATATATATATATATATATATATATATATATATATATATATATATATATATATATATATATATAATATATATATATATAAGTGTATGTATGTATGTATATATGTGTGCAAGCCTGAATTTGCGTACTTGCAATTCAGTATAAAACGTTAGTATGAAAACAATCAAATTCCACATTTGAATATTAATTTTCTCTCCTATAAAAGATAATTGAAGTTCGTTTCTTTGTTAAACTTTTTGATGATGAAATAATAGTGCTCTCTCCTCATTCAATTTCGCTTTTATTGGTGAGATTTGATTGGTACGGTAGAGAGAGAGAGAGAGAGAGAGAGAGAGAGAGAGAGAGAGAGATAAAAGAAACGAATGAAGTTAAATGAATCTATCTGTATTTTTATCTATCCATCTCTCTCTCTCTCTCTCTCTCTCTCTCTTCTCCTCTTCTTCCCTCTCTCCTTCCCTCCTTCTCTCTCTCTTATATATATATATATATTATATATATATATATATATATATATATATATATATATATATATATATATATATATATATATATATATATATATATATATATATATATCGAATAAAGTTCAAATGAAAAAAAATTCTTTATGATTGCACAAAATGCCGAAATGACTGTTAACTCGGCCCTTCAATTTCATTGTTTGTCTCACTGATGTGGCTAAAACCCTTCCTGTGATTGTAAAACTCAAGGACTAGCACTGGAAACCAATTCACTGAAGAAATTTTATATTCTAGAGAACCCTAGGGGAGAGAGAGAGAGAGAGAGAGAGAGAGAGAGAGAGAGAGAGAGAGAGAGAGAGAGAGAGAGAGAGAGAAAGGAAGAAAGGGAGAGAGAGAGAGAGAGAAAAGAGAGAGAGAGAGAGAAGAAAGAAAGAAAGAGAGAGAGAGGAAGAAAGGGAGAGAGACAGAGAGAAAAAAAGAAAGAGAAAGAGAGAGAGAGAGAAAGAGAAGAGAAGAGGAGAGAAGAGGAGAGAGAGAGAGAGAGAGCTTATAGAACAGAAGGATGATATTAATCCCACTTAAAATGCTGACTGGTAATGGATAAAATATATATATATATATATATATATATATATATATATATATATATATATATATATATATATATATATATATATATATATATATATATATATATATATATATATATATATTGTGCCAAAATACTTAATTTGTAAACATTTTTATCTTTATTTATTTTAACATTTTTCTCTTTTAATCTTTTATTTATCAAATATTTATTTTTCACTTTCGATTTTTTCATTGAATAAGTGAATTAAAAAAAACAAAATTCATTTATTTCTATTTTCATTAATGGATTTTTACGACCGAGATAAAGTCCTCAAGTAGTTTTCATTATATAAAAAAAAGTTTTTTTGTTTTGTTTTTTAACTTAAATTATGTGTTTGTATGTAAACGATAAGCTTTATTATGGTCTTATTTAGGTTAGGTTAAGTTAGGTTAGGTTTGGTTAATTTAGGTTAGGCTTGGTTTGGTTAATTTAGGTTAGGTTTGATTAATTTAGGTTGTTAGGTTTGGTTAATTTAGGTTAGGTTAGGTTATAGGTCAGGTGATATATTTGATTGATTTAAGATACTTATATAATAGAAATCCTGTTTCATTATTGTTTTTATTTTTTATTCTTTTATATTCTTTATTATTATTAAATATTATTATTATTATTATTATTATTAGTATTATTATTATTATTATTATTAGTATTATTATTATTATTATATGTGTTTTAATTCTTCTTTGTTCTAGTTTTATTGTCCTTTATTTTTATCTTTTGTTCTTTACTGATCTCGTTTTATTGTTCTTGCTTCATTTTTCTCCACTTTCCGTTATTGGTCTTTTTAATGGTTTTCCTATTGGTCTTATTTTATCGTTCTTTATTGGTTTTATTGTTCTTTTTTTTGTTCTTTAAGTTCGAATTTCATTTTCAGATAAAGGTAATGAGAAGTCGCTTTTGTCTAATCTCAAATAATTGCATTCAGTCTCTCTCTCCTTCCTTTTAATGTCTTTGGTGGGTTTTAATATTGAATCTTCTTTATAATCGTAGAAGAAGAAAAAGGAGAAAAAAGAAAAAGAAGAAGGAAATGAAGAAGAAGAAAAGGAAAAGAGAGTAAAGGAAATGAAGAAAGAAGTAAAGAAGAACATAACGAAAAAGTAAAGATGAAGAGAATGAGATTAGAGAAAAATTGTCTTAAATTAAATTTTACATTTAGAAAAAAAATAGGCACTTTAAAAAATTAATAAATTCGTTATTATTTGTTTAGAAATAGTTTAGAAATAGTTTAGAAATTGTTTAAAAATTTACGTATATATATATATATATATATATATATATATATATATATAATATATATATATATATATATATATATATATATATATATATATATATATATATATATATATATATATATATATTATATATATATATTTTTTCGGCGTATATAATATTTTTCTGTAGACTTTGGTGACGATTCAACCAATATTTTTTTTTTTTTTTTTTTTTTTTTTTTAAAGCTCACTTTTGCGTCTAAAAATTTTTTACTACTAAAATGAAAGAAGATAAAAAAAAAAAACAAGAAAATAATATATTTAATATTTTAAATTTATTCGAAATGGAAGAAGAAAACGAGGTCGAAAACGAACACTTCGTATGTTTCTTCTCTCAAACCAAATAGTTTGTATTGGAAAGCCGATGTTTATTTCACCATTTGAACAGAGAAATGACTTTTGAGGAGGTCATTCCAGAATCCCGCTACGAGAGTTATAAAAATCGAGGAACAGAAAGGAAGAAATGATGAAGGAGGAGAAAGAGATAAAGAAGAAATTAAGAAATGATTGAAAGGAAGAGAGGATGTAAAAGGAGTTGGATGTAGCGAAGATAAGAGGATGTAGCGATAAGATGTAGAAGTTTAGTTGGATGTACAGATAAGAGAGGAAGCTAAAGGGGAAATATAATTGAAAAATAATAACTGGTAGAAATATAATCGAAAAATATGAACGAGAAAAGGAAGAAGGAGGA
>SEYY01023359.1:0-2500 GCA_009176605.1 Armadillidium nasatum
ATCGGCATAGGATAGGAGTGGATAGAAGATGAAGTAATAGAGAGAAGTCATTAATGAAAAGCAGAAAAAGTGTTGAGGATAGGACAGAACCCTGAGGAACACCACTATTAATAGATTTATAGGATGAACGGTGGCCGTCTGCAGCAGCTGCTATTGAACTACCAGAAAGGAAATGAGATGGAAGAATAGATTCCGAAAGAAGGAAGTTTGGAAATCAAAGCTTTGTTCCAGACTCTATCGAAAGCTTTCGATATGTCCAGCGACCGAAATGCCGAAGAGCGGAGGACCAAGAGTAAGAGAGAAGAGAAAGAAGATCACCAGTAGATCTTTTCTTACTAAAGCCATAATGACGATCAGAGATAAGATTAGAAGAATTAAGATGTTTCCATATCTTCGAGTTAAGGATAGATAAGAAAACTTTAGAAAGAAAGGAGGTTAAAGAAATCGGCCGGTAGTTATATGGTTGAAATTAAATATAAGTTTCGTGAGTTTCTTGAGTTTGAAGACGACGGTAATCCCTGAAGGCAGCGAATTACGCAAGAACAAGCCGTGTTAAACCAATGTTTGTTAGGTTTAGTAGAATGGAATTAATTTGTTATGTACGCCTCCATGCCAAAGAGAATCACCTCTTTTATGCGCTCTGCACACTCAGAGGGACCTCTCCCACGGAAACAGTAATCATTCCATGGAAAATCAGAAAATACAACCGCAAGTCAGACCAGTTAGTGGCACTGACATGCCAGAAACGACTCCTTGCCGAAGGCGAGGGCCGTTCTTGCGGAAGACTTGAAAAGAAAGGACAAGATACAGAGAAAAGAAAGTGATCGGGTGAATCCAGCGGAGGAAAGAGTTTAACAGTGTAAGGAGAAGGAAAAGAAGTTAGGAAAATCAAGTATATTGGGTTCATCACTAAAGCAGTCAAGGATACGGGTAGGGAGAAGCACCAACTGCTCAAGGTTGTTCTGGATAGAAAATTGGAAGGCGAGTTCAATAGCTGGATCTTGAGAACTAGATGAAAGCCATTGGCGGTGGTGACATTGAAATCACCTAAAAGGATGATTTCAAAGAAAGGAGAAGGAGAAGAATGTGTTCTGTTTTGGAGTTAAGATAGTCGAAGAATTTTGGATAGACTGTAGAGTTAGTAGATAAGAAAGTTTAAGCCATAATGTAGAGAATTCAGAAGACTCCAAATTAGAGACATGAGAACAGACAACATCATTGCGCACATATGCGCAACATCCGCCTTTGGCTGAAAATTGAGAATAGAGACAGTAGGAGGAAACAGAGTAGAGTTTGCTGTCAGAGCACTCAGATACCTGAGTTTCAGTTAAGAACAAGAGATGAGGTCTAGAAGAAGAGAGGTGGTGTTCGACAAAGTGGTGATTAGACAAAAGACTTTGAATGTTGCAGAAATTAATGAAAAAAAGAAAATCGAGTACCAGGGCAAGTCGGTAACAAGGTTTTGGTGGTACAAACCCCATCACCGGAGGCCACCAACCCCTAAGTAGTGATTGGAGAAAGGAGTGGATGAGGGGCTATATTTGGAATAAGCCCCTCTTGGATTCTCCGAGGCAGGTTTGTTTTTCGCCATTTTGATTTATTTAGTAGGTAATGTAGGTATATATATATATATATATATATATATATATATATATATATATATATATATATATATATATATATATATATATATATATATATATATATATATATATATATATATATATATATATAATGTGTGCTTGTATATGATTCTTTGTGCATAAAGAAAGTTAATTTACAGCTTCATAGCCCGTAAAACACAAGAAGATAATATATCTAAAAATGTTTAAAAGATTATGAAAAACTTTCACATTTTTTTTTTTTTTTAATTAAAATTTTCCAAATGAAAACTCGAAAAGACTCAAGAAAAGGTCGCTCCTTTTAACCTTTTATTTCATCTTTGTCATTATTAAAACACAGTAATAAGAAAAATTTCACTTTTTTTTTAGTTCTTTTATTGAAAAAACATGGGAGAAAGTGTGTATGTGTGTGTGTGTGTGTGTGTGTGTGTGTGTGTGTGTGTGAGTGTACGCAAGGAAGAGGGGGGAATGAAAGTGAAAGAGTGAGAATTGGGTATTAAATTTTCCAAATAAAATTTTCTTTTTATTTTATTTCTGCGTTTTCTCTACTATTATTTATTTATTCTCCTCTTCTTCTTTATATTAATAATTATTATTATTATTATTATTATTATTATTATTATTATTATTATTATTATTATTATTATTATATTATAACTTTTCCTGTTATTATAGCTTTATTAGCACCAGTTTTATTATTTGAATAAATTTTTAATTGCAGTTGGTGTGCGTAAATTCCTATGAATGTTTTAATCAAACAGTTTCGCAATTCCTATTCCTATATACATAAACACACATCCGCTTCTCCACTTTATAAATTCCTTAGTGTAACCTGCACAAATTTTGGAACAAAAATCTTGGGAACAAAAATCATCACT
>SEYY01023359.1:10000-15000 GCA_009176605.1 Armadillidium nasatum
TGACCTCTTAGCTGGTAAAGCAGAGTGTTATCTCTGAGCTATTTCACTTCAAAATGAAATCGCTAAGAGAATCTCATGGACAACTGCTATGTGAACTAACTCAAAAGACCTCCCCGAGTGCACTCAAGCCACAGGGTAACAAGTGCAGAAATTAGAACCGTGTCATAGTGCAAAGGTAACAAACACCATGTATTTCCAGCTAAGAGGTCAGGGTTTTAATCCCCAGAAGCAGAATTGAAATATGTACTATTTCATTCCACTATTCTAATTGATTGTTTATATACTTACATATACATTATGTGGTAAATGGCGGATAAGTTTCTGGCCTTGTTACCCTGTGATTTGAGTGCACTTAGGGGAGGCCCTTTGAGTTAGTCTATATGGTAGTTCTTCATGAGCTTTCATTTTGAAGTGTCAATGCAGAGGTAACACTCTGTATTACCAGAAGAAAAAAAAGGTCAGTGTTTGAATCCCCGGCAGCAGAATTGAAAGAGAGAGAGAGAGAGAGAGAGAGAGAGAGAGAGAGAGAGAGAGAGAGAGAGAGAGAGAGAGAGAGAGAGAGAGATGTCCCAGAGTGGAACGGCGCCACTTCAAATACGGATACTCTGATGGAAAATAGAAACGTATTACTCTATATATGTATGTTCGTTAACTTTTCGTTACGAAGATACAGCTTACACCGGTTGACTGTATAAGATAAATATTGCGACACCGGCAAACGCGCGTGATATAGATCAATGTGTTGGAAAAAGGCAATCAACGATATTTTACCTCTGCAATGAATCAGGTGATAACCTATCTCAGAGTTAGTTTACAACATACAAGTGTGACATCTCCACCACTCACATTGTCTTCACATTGTCGTGTCGAAAAATTCGTGTATCATAATACATACGTTTTCGATGCCCCACACGTATTCCAACAGGAAGAATGCCGATAATGTGTGCGTGTACGTATTGTGTAACGAGAATGCAAGTGAGGCGCGGCGTGAGTATGGCTTGTGGTATCCAACGAGACGGTTGTCGCATAGGTATGTTTTCATGAGGTCGTACCAGCAACTATGTGATACTGGAACTTTAAGACCGGCTGGAATTGCGGACCGAGCTTATGCGGTACTACGACACCGCCACTGTACCAATGACCTTCGCCGGTGTTTTGACGCAAATCCATCATCGAATTTACGTAGGGCGGCGGTCAAACTTGCTGCTCCACGTTCAGCAATATGGAGAACAATGGCAGCGGATTGACGCCATGTATATCTCTTGTAACGTGTACAGCATTTACTGCTCATCGGCATAGGATGTCGAAGCGACATCTGTGAAGGGTTCATCAGGGAGTGTAATACTAACAGACGTTTCAAAGAGTTTCTGTGGACTGGCGAAGCAGTTTTCAGTAGACGTGGCACTTACAACCAGAGAAACAGTCCCGTGCTAGATTTGATAGTTTTAAACATTTGATGTAGCACGTACTACTTCATTTTCTTTCCAGACACATTAGTTAAAAAATTTATCGTAATCATTTTTTTATTGCTGTATTTAAATCATCTCTCTTTAAAAGTTTTCTCCTACGCAAATCTGAAATACTTGAGATAGGCTTGAGTTTGGAAGAGGGTGTCCTTCTTTTTTTTTTTATACCCAGCCCTCCCTTGAATAGGAACGTTTTGTCAGTGATTAATCATATATAATATATATATATATTATATATTATTATATATATATATATATATATTATATATATATATATATATATTATATATTATATATATTATATATTATATATATTATTATTATTATATTATTATTATTATATTTTTATTATTATTATTATATTATTATTATTATTATTATTATTATTATTTATATATTATTATTATTATTATTATTATTATTATTATTATTATTATTATTATTATTATATTATTATTATTATTATTATTATTATTATTATTATTATTATTATTATTATTATTATTATTATTATTATTATTATTATTAATTATTATTATTATTATTATTATATTATTTATTGCTATCTTTATTATTTTTTATGAAATAGGGGGATAGTGGAGGTGGACTCCTCTGGAAAGGAATAGACAACAAAATGGATTGATAGGTATATATATATATATATATATATTATAATATATATATATATATATATATATATATATATATATATATATATATATATATATATATATATATATATATATATATATATATATATAATAAATATATATATATATATATTTATATATATATATATATATATATATATATATATATATATATATATATATATATATATTGTAACATATATATATATTATAATATATAATATATATATATATTTATATATATATATATATATATATATATATATATATATATATATATATATATACATAGTTTTTACAGTATTAGTGGTGTATGTGACATCCGCATCCGCAGCTCATGATTCTGCAATATCCGCATGCGCAATTATTAAATGCGGATGTTGCGAATGTATAAAATTTTGAAAGTCATTAATTTGTTGTATAATATTTGATTAATTTTTTGGATAGCATGAATTAGAAAATAATTTTTTCATATATATATATATATATATATATATATATATATATATATATATATATATATATATATATATATATATATATATATATATATATATATATATATATATATATATATCTTCCTTTCCTCCTCTTATTGGTACTGATGGTTCTGTTGCTAACACTCCAACTCGGCCTCCTTTTTTTCCTCTAATTCAACCTGGACATCTGGACGACTCTGGCAATCCTCCTCCTACTTCTTCTCCTCTCAGATGTCGTCCCATACCTTTTCCTGTGATTACATTTGATAAGATGCATGCACTTCTGAAATCTATGAACGTTAAAAAGGCAAGCTGCCTGAATGGCATTCCTCCCCGGGTTTTAATGGAATGTTCTTCTGAGCTGGCTCCGTCCCGCGTTCAACTTTTCTCTCTATGCATCAATACTAGTACTTTCCTTCAGTGTTGGAAACGCTCATTAGTCCAACCTATTCCTAAGAAAGGTAGCCTCTCTGATCCTTCTAACTATCTCCCTATAGCTCTCACTTGTATTCTGTCTAAGATCTTTGTAACCCTTCTCAACTCTCATTTCTTAGATCATCTTTCTGATCATCAGTATGGCTTTCGACGTTCGAGTTCTACTGGTAATATACTTTTCTCTCTTACAGATTTATGGTCTTCTGCCCTTAGGGACCATGGGGAGATTGTGTGGTGGCTCTTGATATTTCTAAGGCATTTGACAGGGTATGGCATGCGTCAATGCTTTCCAAGCTCCCCTCCTTCTCTTTGCTTACTTATGTCTAGCTTTCTTTCTAATAGTTCCACTTCGGCTGTTGTTGATGGGGTGACTTCTTCTTCATTTTCAATCAATGGTGGTGTCTCCTACTCTGTTTATACGTTTCATTGATGATTTTCTCAGCTGCTTATCTAGCACTATTTATTCATATGCCAATGACTCGACTCTCCATTCTTCTACTCATTTAAAATCTCCTCCCTCTTTTGCATCTAGAGTTGCCTCACGTATTCATCTTTCCGATTCTATTCTTTCTGATCTGAATAGAATTTCTCAGTGGGGTCATCTCAACCTTGTGAAATTCAACTTTTTGAAAACTCAACTTCTTGAAATCTCCCTCTCAAAGATACCTCCTAACTTTTTTATTTCTTTCGGAGGTTCTCCCATCTCTCCTATTGACAGTATACGCATCCTTGGCCTTCACATAAACAAAAAAATGTTTTGGAAACTCACACCACAATGGTTGCTATGGCCGCCTCAAAGAAGCTGGGAATTCTGTTTAGGCTGCGAGAATTTTTTACTTCTTCGCAGTTACTTTAATTATACAAAGAACTCTTTCGCCCTTGAATGGAGTACTTCTCTCATATCTGGGGTGGCTAAAGTTTCACTCGCCATTATATAGGGTTGAGTCAAAGGGTAAAATACTTATAAATTATTCCGCTCTTTCAAATTCACTTGACTCTTTGCATTTGCAACGTGACATTGGTGCCTTGTCTCTTTTCTATATGTACTACAGCGGCAAATGCTCAAGGAAACTGTACATTCGTATACCTCCGTCTTAACGACGTCCTCGTAGCACAAGGGATGCATTGTGTGCACATAAATTTTGTGTGGACAAAGTCAATTCTAGGTTTGTCTACTGTGATGCCTCCTTCTTTCCAGTCACCTCTGTTTGTGCAATTCTCTCCCATCTTCTGTGTTTCTTGCAAAATTTAATCTCAATTACTTCAAAGCCCACGTCTGTGCTCATTCTACGAAATTTTCGTAAGGTGGGACTTGAATGAATTTTTCTTATTCTTTTATTGATCTAACACCCCCTCCTTGAATAGTGCTCTGCCCGCAAGCGATGTTGATGTTAATAATATATATATATATATATATATATATATATATATATATATATATATATATATATATATATATATATATATATATATATATATATATATATATATATATATATATATATATATATGAACTTATAGCCTTTATACATAGCAGCATTAAAAATCCGCATCCTCGGATGCGAAAAATAGTTATCCGCATTCCTTACGAAATACGACACTCTTTCATTACACTATTCTAAATAAATACACTTGATATTTCTTTTTCTAAATTCACCATTAATTAAAGTAAAGTATAAGTAAAAATTTAAGGTTAAAATTAAAGTAAATGCAAGAACAGGGAATGGCAAGCATAGAGTTTGCAATATTCTCCCAAAATTGATGTGAGTGCATCCGGAACTTTCGAATCCCTATCCGGAAGAGTTTTGAATTTTTCGAATCCGAATCCGAATTCACCTAATTTGGGATTTATCGAATCCGAATCGACTCCCAATCCAGCAAAATTTTCAATTCTAGAATCCGAATCTGAATCCGCGAAAAAAACTTCGAATCCGGATTCGGATTCGCCTATCACTGGTTCCTATAGATGA
>SEYY01023359.1:20000-32500 GCA_009176605.1 Armadillidium nasatum
AAACTTTGGTTGCAGAAAAAGAATGAAATTCAAATCTCAGAACAAATTCCCATAATATTAAATAGATTTAAATTATCCTCTATATCTTTATATCAGCAAGATATATTTAACGTACTCTTTGGTACTTCTAGTTGAGATACTTATTTACTTTAATTTTTGGGTAATTTTTGATATGGAGAATAAATTAAATATGTGTTAGTAGAATATAAAGAGATGTAATTCTAATAAATGTTACCTTGAACATTTGTTAGGAATTATAATATTAATATTATTGTTTACAGGAAACTTTTAAATATTGAAAAGGTTTGTTACTTTAGAAATTTTAATATTTATTGTAAAGATAGAAATACTAGTGGTGGTGGTATTTTATTTGGGATCAGAAAGGATATTCCTTATTGAGAAATCAAATTGATAACTGAATTGGAAATAGTGGTTGTACATGTATTATTATATCAGGTTGATATCATAATTTGTACTATTTGTCTTCCATCTAATGATATTATTAGTGGCCTGTCTGAAGCAGTTTCATGAAAACATGAACCTTTTAATGCTCATCATCACTTGTGGGGTGCGTCTCATAATGTTGATAGAGGTGAAAAACTTTTTGAGTTAATATAATCAAGAAATCTGTAGCTATTAAATTAGTCTGTTTTAATTTTGTGTCTGATACAATCAAGAAATCTGTAGCTATTAAATGAGTCTGTTTTTACTTTTGTGTCTGATGTATCTGGGAGCATGTCTGCTCTAGACTTTTCTTTTGCTTCTGGTGATATACAGTGGAACTCTAATATTCATCATTAATCCGTTCCCAAGGGGATGATGAATATCGAAAAAGACGAATATCGAACAATTTCTTCCCATAGGAATTAACTAAAAATGGATTAATTCATTCCCAGCCTCGAATTTTGCCTATCTATTCTTTAACAAAAAAAAATTTCACTCTAGAATTGATTTCCGAAATCATTTTAAACACTGTACAATTTAACTACAGTACATATTAACCAGTGTACTGCCATAAATAATACGTAATACACACTGTGTAGGCCTACATTTATGCTAAACACAAATAAAATTTTAAAAAGAAATTTACCTTTTGGATGAGAAAAACAATGATTGTTATTAAGAGTTTTTATTTTTAAGGTTTTAGGTTATTATTGGTTGGAAGGTGAGTCGCCTTCCATTACGTCATCAAGCAATGTCACTTCAGGTGCTTGATTTCCTGTTGCAGCACCAGCATTTCCAGATGATTCAACAGCACTCGTTTTAATTATTCTGAAGAACACCAGAGTGGGGAAAATAGCTGTTTTTTTCAGGTGGGCTAGACCCACACTTTACCAACCCAGAACATAGCAGATGAGAACAACTAATATTGGCAAGAATTAGACTACATTGTACTTTATTTACAGTGATTTACTGTTTTGAGAATATTTAATCTTATTTGAAGTTTTTTTTGAAATATATATATATATATAAATATATATATATATATATATATATATATATATATATATATATATATATATATATATATATATATATATATATATATATATATATATATATATATACGTTATATATATACCATATATAGGCCACTATATTTGGTTAATTTAGATTAGTTTAGTTGCACCAATCAAGTTAGTAAGTAGTACATACCAATGCCCTTGTTAGTTGAGTGCATGAAAAATTTGTTGAAGTATTGAAATTAAGTATTTCATTCGATCTTTCATTGTGAATGAACATGTTTTCTTTGGCTGCATTGAATCTACTGATGGTTTATGGTTATTGCAAATAAGACTAGTTATATTTACTATATTGTGCTAGGCTTTTTTTTGTGTGTGTGTGTGTTAGACCATGTTCAAAGCGATGTAAAATCTGATTCTTCGCAAGCTGACGCTCTTTTAGTATCTGATGATGATATATATTTTTCCCCAAGATTCTAAAATAACCAAACTGATACTTCTTTTGGGAGGCAGGGAAGTGAAGGGGAATCCCATCCTCAGGATGCCACTGTAAATGATAATATGGATTCAGAGATTCCACAATATGCTTGTTTTTTATACATGTTACCTGAGTATCCCTTAAGATCTTTGGCAAAATCAAGTCCAATAGATTTAAGAAATCTCTTGATTGGAGGACAAATAAAATCTGGAAGATACTACAAATCTAAAAGTGTTTTGATAGAAAGTCTAAGCTAAATCTTTTGAACAAACTCAGATATTTATGAAAACTAAGTCAATTATTAATATGTTTAAGGTTAAAATGTCAATTGCACATAGGTTAAATACAGTACAAGGTATTTTTTGCACCAGAGTTAATAACCATTTCAGAACTTTAAATATTTCAAGTTTTGACATTCAAGATGTTATCCATGTAAGAAGAATATTCAAAGGTAAGGACAAAATAAAACAAGCTTACTGGTTTTAACTTTTTGAGGTAATAAACTTCCAGATAAATTAATGTATGGATATATGTGTTATGATATTCTTACTTATTACCCTAACCCTTTAAGATAATCCCATTGTCAGAGATATGGTCACATGGTATTAAAAATTGTACTTTTGCCTTTGAAATGTGGGTTATGCTCATAAAATTATGATACAAAAACCTGTATAAATCGAGATACTTATAAATGTAAGTAGAGTAATTGTGCAGGTTCTCATACATCTTTCTCTAGAGATTGTCCTCAAAATTGTGATAATAAAAGTTGATAATAAGAACTTGTTATAATGCAAGGAACATATACAAGTTGAGAAATCTTTTTTATAATTCTGAAAATTAAATTATTCAGAACACTTATGCAAAGAAAACATCAAATATTCCAACCCCAAGTAAACTGTTCCTTTCTTTCCAATTCAATAGACACCTTTATCTTTGCGACATGACTTTGATGCTTTGTCTCTTTTCTGTAGGTACTACAGCAGTAAATACTCAAGAGAACTGACCACTTGTACACCTCCACCTTTACAGCATCCATGTAGCACAAGGGGTGCATTGTCTCCATATGAATATTGTGTAGATATAGGCAATTCCAGACTTGTAAGCTGTGGTGCTTCTTTCTTTCCAACCACCTCTGTTTTGTGGAATTCTCTTCTTCTACCAAATTTAATCTCAATTACTTTAAAACTTACACCTATGATAACATACAAAATTGGATTACATTACATTGCATTACATAGGACTTGTAGGTTTTTTATTATTATTATTATTATTATTATTATTATTATTATTATTAATAATAATTTAAAGCCCTCTCCTTGAATAGGTCCCTGCCTATGAGCTGTGGTGATATATATATATATATATATATATATATATATATATATATATATATATATATATATATATATATATATATATATATATATATATATATATATATATATATATATATATATATATATATATATATGAAAGATAGGCTAAATTATTTTACTTTTTCAGATACTGTACATGTATTTGAAAGTTTTTAAGAGGTTGTTATTTTACTTCAAATGGAAACAGTCACACAAAATTTAGTTCTAACCTGTAGGAAAGCAAATCAATCTCCAGGAATGATTGAGAAGAAAAAACTTGAAAAAAGCCCATCTTCCCTTCGAAAACAAATTGATGTAGAGGGAAATAAAGTAGATGATGAAATTTCAAACCAAACTTCCCACTACATAGCAGAAACAAAGCAAACTGTAACTATTCTTTATCCTCAGTCTGGTTTACCTTTGTTGTCCACTAATAATGGTGAACTTGTAAACTTGGTGGAACTTCCAAATGTTGAAGATGTTGATCCGCTGCATCTTGAAAATTCCCTACAGTACCAAGTGCTAGGGCATAACTTTGAAAATGGGAGTCAGATTGCTGTTGTAACAACAGATCAATCTGAAAATCAATTATTAGAAGCCCATACGATTCAGTCAGCTGGAGAAGAATCAATTGCTTATTTCAAATCTGCAAATGTAGAGGCAATAGATAATTCTAATGTAAGAGAAAACACTCTAATATCGGAGCAGCTTATTATTCCAGCATCAGAAGTTGTTTCAAATGGTCAAACTATTACTCTTCCTTTGTCCTTTGTTAATGATTCAGGAGGAGTTTCATTACTTCAAGGATTAAGTCATTTACCCATTACTCTGGGGGATGACAGTAGTGGTGAGGTGGTACCTGTAAACATAGAAACTAGTAGTTTGGTTTCAGGTTCAGAAAATGATAGCCCAAGTTATATTATATCAAACATTTCATCACCTATATCTCAACAGGAAGTATGTTCAAGCATTGTGAATAGTTCAAAGTCCAAAAATGCAAATATATGTAAATCAAATTCTTCAAAAGGAATATTAAAGGTTCTTAAGTCTAATCATGTTGGTAGACCACCTAAAACTCAACATAAAAAAGTTATTGGATATGGACCAGCAGCTATATCTGCTCAAGGTGTTGTCCAAGAAATAGGCAATAGACTAGTAACTGTGTTGCCACGTCCAGAAGATTTAAAAAAGTTAATAGATAACAAGCAGTTGGTGTTAACAGTCAAGGGAAGTAATTCATCTCGATTTGGCAATAAAAAATTAAATGGATCTGTTAAATCTCAGTTAAACAGGTTGAACAATATTTATAAAAAAGGAAGTGATGATAATACATCTCTTTCAGAAAATGTTTCAAATATAAATGGTATAAGTAATAATGATGAAGACATTCATGATGAAGACTTCTGCCCCAAGCCCATTTATGTAAAACGTAAAGGTAGAAGAAGAAAAAGAGGAAAGAGAAGAGGCAAAGGTACCTTTGTTATTTCTTCTACTGGACGTAAACTAGGAAGACCCAAAAAGGTATATATATATATATATATATATATATATATATATATATATATATATATATATATATATATATATATATATATATATATATATATATATATATATATATATATATATATATATATATATATATATATATATATATATATATATACTTTTCACCTGTCCCACTCTCATAGGGTGATACCCACCATAATTCCTTCTCATATACTCACACACACCCTACCTCATTCACCCCATCACTGCCCTCCATCTCACTCTATCCTCTGTAACTCCTCTATGCTTGCCTAAGCTCAAACCCTTTCCACCCCCATCCCCCTCCAAAGTTTCCCTCACTCCATCTACCCTTTTCCACTTTAGCTTTCCTCTCCATTTACTCCTTCCGCCTCAGATCTAAGTACTCTGTAAGATATCCTATCCTATATCCGAAATTGGACATTGCTCTTCTGAACTCTCTCATTGCATACCTCCTCCATTGAGAGGAGCTTGTGCAAACACTCCTTTCTACAGGCTCATCCTTTCTCTGTCCAACTCTCTGACCCCAGACTTAACCACTATGCTCAATCTTATATATACTCTACTGCAGAGATGGTCATTCTAGGTATGCTTTTTTTTTTTTTTTTTTTTTTTTTTTTTTTTTTTTTTTTAATGATAAAAAGTTCACATCTCACGGGCATTGATTGCCCAATTCGAGGAGAAGAACTTTTCTAGGTAGTATAAACCTAGGATCCCCATCCGGAGGTCCTCTTCTAATTTTCTGACTGAAGATGTTACATTCGGCTATTTTGAGCCTATCCTGAAACATTGTAAAGTATTCCAATACTGCTGAAGCTGATCTTCTTAGCCACATTGACTGAAAGTATAAACAAAATAATAATTTTGAAATAATGTAGCTAATTGCAACAAGTTTGATACATAGCAATAAAATGACAATGATATGTATAAATACAGGTTGATAATTTTAAATCTTACATTTTTTTAAACTTTACCTTAGGGTCTTACCTAAGTAAACCTGTTGAATCAATATTGTGAATCGGGGGGAAAAAAAAAAAAATTCTAAAATTTTTGTACTTTTTTTTAAATCTTTTATTATACAAAATCTGTAATTTTCTGATTTTTTTTTTTTTATTTTTTTTTTTTTTTTTTTTTTGAGAAAATGCATATAATCATTAATTTAAGTCAATGTTTGCTAATCTCATCTTTCCTTATAATTAAATAAACCTCAATTAAATTTATATCTAATTTTTTAAAGCTAATATTTCAATGCTTTTGACCTCTTTACAATTTAGGCAACCCCAGCCCCTGTTGGTCCCTAGACAGAGTGGCTACCTTTTTTCAGGATTGGTTTAACAAATGTGCGCTTCCAGCTTTGAGGAAAGTTATTAGTATTAAGACATAGAGAGTAGAGCTGAATGAGGAAAGGAGCAAACTTGGAAGCACACTCCCTCTAAACACGAGGAGGAATGCCATCCAGGCCACTGGCCTTCCTGACATTCATAGATTTCAGGATCCCATGAACCTGATTATATATATATATATATATATATATATATATATATATATATATATATATATATATATATATATATATATATATATATATATATATATATATATATATATATTGCCATCAAAATTGAGATTATCTACTCAAATAAATTGAGAAGTTTCATCGTTTGCAGATTCTTTAAGTTCTTCCTGTCTTTTCTCATGTGTTTTATACTTTCCATACAATTTTTCTCAACTTGTTTTTGTCTGCAACCAAAACCACAGCTATTTTGCAGCTACATTAGTCATTTGTGAAACCATTCTTCATGAGCAATGCAGTTATTATCAATATAGCATTTTTGCAGTATATATTATAAAGCTTCATTTATAATATAACTGCTTTTATTTCTGTTTTTAAAGGTTAGAACAATCGTGGAAGGGCCAAAAGGACCGCGTGTCATTCAAACTGGTACAAATTCAACAATGTCCGTTTCTAGTAACAATGATGAAGTCACTCAGATTGGTAGGATATGTTTTGAATATCTTTTATTGCTTTCTATCTTTATGGTGAATGACATATAAGGAATTAATAGAAATAAATTGTTAGTTTTTGTAAAATATGAATAGTTTTAATTGTTCCTTGGACAGAGCAAAGCACCATTGAGATTACAGGAAATAACTACATCAGGAGGACTTTCAACATTTCCAACATAAAATTAGAAAATATTGATGACAGCTCACTGCATTCTGAAAGTGAAGAATACCTTAGAGATAAATATACTGAAGAAAAAACATTGGTTAATGAAGAAGGTAAAAGGAAATTACCACCTCGAAATAGGGGATCCAAGTAAGACAGTTTCTTTCATATTTGTATTTGTAGTTATATATTAGCATGGTGCTATATTAATGAACCCCTTCTAGCATTTTCACTTAAAAAAATTATAAAAATTTAATTTAGTACCTTTAATTATTTAATTTACCCTTTTTTTTAAATTATTTTTTGAATCGTTGTTTTATGAATGCATAATATAAATATTTCATTCAGAAAGTTATGAAAACTTTAATATAAATGATGTAAATACTTTATAAACGAATAAACTAAAATATCAAGTTTAAAAAAACAAAAACAAAAAAACATGGTTTTATTGGTTTATATTAAAATATATATATATTTCTTTTTAAGTCAAATTTTTTTTCCATCTTGATATATATATATATATATATATATATATATATATATATATATATATATATATATATATATATATATATATATATATATATATATATATATATATATATATATATATATATATATATATATATATATATATATATATATATATATATATATATATATATATATATATATATATATATATATATATATAACATTTTCTTTCAGATACAAAAAGTTAATGCTAGCTTTGAAAAAGCAAGAATATTCAGATGATGACTTTGATGATGATGATTCAGAATCAGGAAGTATAAATGGAGGATTCAATCTTTCACGTACTCCTTTAATTCCAGTAAAACCCAAAGGTCATAGCAAAAGAGGTAAGAGATAAATATCTGTACAAATTTTTTTTTTTTTTTTACTAATTGCTTAGAATTTTAATCCCCTAAGTATGTAGAGTTTTTGTCTGAAATATTTTGTACTGGGGTTGGAAATAATTATATTAAAGATTTATGAAAATTGAAAGCCCTTAACCTTCAAGTTTTTTGTTGTTGTTGTTGTTGTTGAGGAGAGCCACTAGGAAGCTACATCCTAAGATCTGCACAGTAGATTGATCCCGCGACGGTAGGGACGTATATAATTTGAAATCCATTTAAAATTATGAAAAAAAAATTACATAATTCATTTATACACTTTGACTGAAAATAGTAAATATGAGAATTAATAAATTCTCTGAGATACTTGTTATAAATTGCACAGTTTGTCTTTAAATATATTAAACAAGTATCACGTTTTGGTTAAAACCTATAGTATATACTATAATTTTGTGTATATATATATATATATATATATATATATATATATATATATATATATATATATATATATATATATATATATATATATATAATATATATATATATATATATATATATAATAATATATATAATATATATATATATATATATATATATATATATATATATATATATATATATATATATATATATATATATATATATATATATATATATATATATACCGACCGGGGCCCCGGCCAAACCCGGCCATTTTTACTGACCCCGGCCCCGGCTAAAAATCAGGGAAAACCGGGGTTGCCGGCCGGGGTTAAAATGGCAAATTATACAAAAAAAAAAAAAAATTTTTTTTAAATTTTCAGCAGATTCTGCTGAAACTCAGTGTATATATATACATTTTTTACCGGTAAGAAAAGTCCATTTCTAGCGTTTTTCCGAGTCTATTACGGTTAAAAAAAAAATTTTTTTTTTTTTTTTGGAAATTTTACCCTTTTTCAATAGAATGGCGGTGCCAAACCACTTTTTAGAATGAGCTGAAAGTTGGACTATTTATTCAAAATTATATGGGCTACAAAAGCTTTTAATAGACTTTTGTTCCCAGAGTTATAGAAAAAATGTTATAAGCCAAAAACTGACCAACTATAGAAAAAAAAAATTTTTTTGAACTAAAAAAATCCTTTTCAGACAAAATCTTTTTAAAAAAAATACAACTATAACATTTCCTATTTTTGGTGTGTATAGAGGAGGGGTGGGGCTACAAATTCCTCTATGTACTTTGTTCGATGAGATTCGTTGGTTTTGAGATAAAGCCTTCAAAAAGGTCCATTTTTGGCCAAATTTAAAAAATTCCCAAAGTTTGAGAGGCTATATCTCGCTTCAAACAAAGGGCATTTAAAAATGCACTAAATAAAAATTGTTGCCCTGTTCCTCTTCTAAACAATATTCACAAATAAAAAAATATAGTAGGTAGCGTTTTTTTTTTTTAAATAATTTTTTCCTCCAGAAGGGTACGATTTTTGCAAATGTTTTTTCAAGTGCTTATAACTTTTTTCTAGACGTGATATCAAAAATCTATTCCCACCAATGCAAGAAATTGGGGCAAAGGTATTCAGTTAAATTTTCAGCTCATGTGGACCAGTGGTTTGATCCAGTTATTCATTTTTTTCAACTTTGGGTCCAAATAAGTTTCAAACCGTTATAGACTCAAAAAAATGCTCGAAATCAACTCAGAACTTCGTGAAAAAATTCACATACTTTGAAAATTTCAGCTCAATCAGTCAAATAAAAAAAAAAAAATTTCAAACAAAATATAAGAAAATTAAGATTTTTTTTCTTTTCTGTTTCTTTTCACCGCTCCTTTTCTGCTAGTGAATGTTCATCTTTGTGTTTTGATTTTAGATACTCCAAAAAGATTTGGTTGAAATTTTTTTACTTGTAGCACCCGGAGGTTCTCTTCTAATTTTCTGACTGCAGATGTTACATTTAGCTATTTCGAGCCTATCCTGAAACATTGTAAAGTATTCAAATACTGCATAAGCTGATCTTTTAGCCATATTGACTGAAAGTATAAACAAAATAATAATTTTTAAATAATGCAGCTAAATGATACAAGTTTGATACATAGCAATAAAATAACAATGATATGTATAAATACAGGTTAAATTGATAATTTTATATCTTACATTTTTTCAAACTTACCTTTGGGTCTTACCTAGGTAAACGTGTTAAATCACTATTATGAATTAGAATAAATTTTTTTTTTAATTTTTGTACTTTTTTTAAACTTTAAATATACAAAACTGTAATTTTCTGATTTTTTTAGAGAAAATGCATATAATCATTAATTTAAGTGAATGTTGCCTATTCTACTCCTTCCTTACAATTAAATAAACCTTATATCTAA
This sequence comes from Armadillidium nasatum, assembly GCA_009176605.1. NCBI lineage: Eukaryota > Metazoa > Arthropoda > Malacostraca > Isopoda > Armadillidiidae > Armadillidium > Armadillidium nasatum. The sequence continues at coordinate 30,195 of SEYY01023359.1, forward strand.
TTTTCTTAACCTAAAATTTCAGTGCTTTTGACCTCTTTACAAATTTTAGGAAATCCCGGCCATAACCCCGGCCCCGGCCAAATTTGGGTGACCCCGGCCCCTGCCCCGGCCCCGGCCAAATTCCAGCCCCGGTCGGTCCCTATATATATATATACACAAAATTATAGTATATACTATAGGTTTTAACCAAAACGTGATACTTGTTTAATATATTTATATATATTCAATATAGTTTTTATATAAAAAAGATAAATTATTAGAAGATGTGGAAAACATGCCAGTTTTAAAAACTGTGTTTTTATCACCATCAGAAGTAGGCCAAATGAATGCATCCACAAGTGCAATTGTTAGCCTGACAGCGATTGATATTGCACCCCTTAGGTATCATGTTCTGGAAAGGATGACTGTGTTAATTAGAATAAACCGTGAAAAAAAAATGCTGATGCTGAAGTGATTGTTTTTCTCCAACATGAAGAAAATGATTTTGGTCTATGGGAATAAGAATGGAAATGAAATTGGATTCTCTAAATTTTACAAGCATTAACTTAAGTGGTGTGTGCCTGCTGGTTGAAGTGGAATTCATTCCATCAATGTTTACAGAGAAAACATCAAAATGTAAAATTGATGTTAGCAACATATCACATAACTGATGATTACAAGCCTCTCATTATCAAGACTGTTTGTGCCTTAATTAACAAGAATTTCATGCTTATAAATTTTGATTTTCAAACTTTTTCGTATTTGTTAGTTCACCATTACATCATGAAACTTCAAACTCAAAATCAGAAATCAAGAAAAGAAAATTTAAAGGCTGGAGAGCTTGTTACATTAATGAACCATGCTGAAAACTGCTCATTTGCTGTTCAAGATTTCATTGGGAGAACACTCAAACAATCTTACATATATTTACATTTTGATGGGTACTATAATGATAATGAAATTGTTCAAAGTCAAAGATTCTAGATTATTAATGATTGTCTCCGAATAGATATGGCTGATGTACACATTTTCAGAAATTAATCAAAAAATGTTGATTAATTTCTGAAAATTAGGCACACATATTATTTCTATGGCAATTTTGTGGGATAAGTTAAAAACTATAGAAATTATATTAGCCTTTACCACCACAAGCCTTGTTTTGGCATAACTGCCGAGTGGAATTTCTTCTGTGCAAACCATGGGAAATCATCCTGTGAAGAGATTGGTGGAACACTGCAGGCAAGTCTTCAGCATCCAGTTGAAAATCTAATTTCAATACTAGAACACTTATTTAGTTTCTGTTCAGAATTGGTGATGAGACTTATGTTTTTCTTTTTATCAAGTACAGAAATTGAAAATCAAAAAATTAAGCGAGAAGAAAGGTTTAAAACCACTATTACATTTGTTGTAACAAGTGAAAATCTTCATTTTGTGCTCCCTTAAGGTTTTTAATTTATTAACAGCATTAGGTAAGTGCTATTCCATTGGATTGAAGCATCATCTTTAATAATGATGATAATTATAATAATAATTATTTATAAAAAAAAAAAAAAAAAAAAAAATATATATATATATATATATATATATATATATATATATATATATATATATATATATATATATATTATATATATATATATATATATATATATATATATATATATATATATATATATATAGTGATAGGACGATTAAGAATTTTTGACTGATGATTATAGTAAATTTGACAATGACTATGACTATTTTATATTAAGGAAGAATTTAAATGTCTTTTCTTTATTCTATTTTCAAATGTGTAAATACATGTAATATAAATATATACAGGGTGTCCCATTCGCTTTTGGTGCCAGATATACTCTTAAAGAAATCAAAGTATTATTCAAACTCATCTTCGTCGAGTTTGTAAATCATCTGGATGATGAGTAACTCCTCACTGGCTATTTTCAGCAGGATGCCATCATTTGCCACACTTCCAACTTCAGCATGTACGAAATTGAGTTCTTTGAAGATTGGATCATTTTCAGTGGACTTTAGTCACCAACGCCTCTTGACCTTACCCAGCCAGATTTCTTCCTGTTGGCCATGCTGAAAGGGAAAGTGTATCTTAACCCACCTTCAATCATGCAACTGAAAGACAACATTCAGCAAGCAATTACTGCTATGACTCCCAATATTCTAGTGGCAACCTTCTGTAACATGGAAGAGCGTGTGCAGGCTTGCAGCTAATGGCAATCACTTCTAACACTTTTGATGTCAGCATGATTCTCACACACCAAGTTTTTTGTGGCAAATTTTATTAACTTATGACGACTACTTTGATCTATAAG
>SEYY01023359.1:40000-53094 GCA_009176605.1 Armadillidium nasatum
ATATATATATATATATATATATATATATATATATATATATATATATATATATATATATATATATATATATATATATATATATATATATATATATATATATATATATATATATATATATATATATATATATATATATATATATATATCCCTTTACCATTCAAAGACATCTTTTTCTATAACTTTTCCTCTTTTGTCTTAATGAGGAAATGTTAGTATTATTATTATTATTTTTTTTTTTTTTTTAATTGTATGTTCTTTAATTCTTAGAATTTATATTTCCACTTATTGCAGAGAATGGAGAATATGAAGAAGGATATCAATGTACAGAATGTGGAGAGACAACACTATATAAGCGAGATTACATTCGCCATTTGAGAGTTAAGCATAATTTGCGACCTTATGAGTGTGAGCATTGCGGAAAAACTTTCACTTCCAAGACCTCGCTTCAAAATCACGTCCAACTTCATGGTTTAGAGAAGCTTCATCGTTGTAATCAATGTGGAAAGGGTTTTGATTCAGTTTCCCAGTTAAAGTCACATGCTATAGATCATGCTGGAGATAATTTTTATGATTGTGAACATTGTGGTAAAGCTTTTTCTGATATTTCCTCTTTAGACTTGCATCATATTTCATCTCATTATGAGTCTGTCTATAACAAATGTACTAAATGCAACACCGTTGTTTCTCCTGAAGAATATATTTCGCACAACGCTAATTGCTTTAGTTTTTCGAAGTGCTATGAGTGTGATATATGTCATCTTCAGTTTGTTTCCAGCAGTGGTTTAAATCGTCATAGGAAAGTTCATAGTAGATCAAGCAATCCAGGTTTAGATGAACCTGGGTATCGATGTTCTACATGCCAAGCTAGCTTTAGTTTTGAGAGCAGTTTAGTTAAGCATGTGAAAATTGTTCACTCGCTAGATGTAGACACAGGGAATAAATCTATGCAAACTGTTCCCTTAAGAGAAAACTCAGTTATAGAACAACTCCAAGAAAAGCTTAATGAAGGTTATGCCCCAAAAACCTCTGAATTATATGACGAACCTGAAGAAACTGAAACGATTGAAAAGTCTTCATATGATCCATTTAAATGTGGCATATGTGATGAACCCTTTAAAGATATTGATGTTATGTGCGATCATTATTCTAGCTCTCATATGGGAGACCAGTTAAATTATTGCAGTTATTGTGGTGTTGGCTGCTCCTCTGAAAGTCAGTTAGAACAGCACAAGTTAATCCATGTCAATGAAGAAAAACTTTCACTTTCTATTATTGATTCGAAAGATACACCATATGTTTGTTCAGCATGCGGTAAAGGTTTAAGAACTTCTCAGGAATTTGCCAAACATACCAAAGTTCATACTCAGGACAAACAATTTAAATGCACCCTTTGTTCAGCTTCTTTTCTTATCAAATCTGCTTTGGATAAGCATATTTTAGTTCACACTGGGCAAAGGCCATATGTTTGTGACATATGTCTGAAAAGTTTCCGACAAAGTGCAGCTTTAGTTCGACATAAGCTTTGGACTCATAGATTGAAGAATCAAAATAAATGTGAAGTTTGTGGAAAAACGTTCTTTACGGAGAGTTTACTTTTGTATCATTTAGATTCTCATGGAGAAGAAGCTGCAGAACTTAAAATTCGTATTTTAAATAAATCGTCAGATGATAATCATTCCATGAATGAGAAAGATCTCCAAACTGAACTTGAACCTAAATCATCCGATGAACCTAATAAAAAGAGAACCTGTGAGTATTGCAATAAAGAATGTTCTTCCCTTGTCGCTCTTCTTACTCATAAAATTACTCACAAGCTTTCTGCATCCTTTAAATGCGATATCTGTCACAGAACCTTCAGAGAGAAACGATATTTAAAGAAACATAAGCTTACACACAAAGGACTTAAAGTCTGGAAATGTGATATATGTCATAAAGCTTTCGCAACAAAGTTAACACTTATTCGCCATTCACATGTGCATCTTCGAGAAGCGCTTAAACCTGATCCAATATCATACATAGATGGAAATGAGAATTGTAATGCGATTGTAACGACTTCAGTGAATACTCTTCCCAATGAGTTAAAGTGTGTAGAATGTAATCGTGAATTTGTCCATAAAAGTCATTATGTGAGACACAAACTATTACACTCTGGTATTCCGTTATTAAAATGTGGTCTGTGTAACAAAATGTTCGTTCATAAAAGTGATATTATACGACATAAAGTTATGCATTCATTCATGTTTACTTGTAACTTATGTGGAAGAAATTTTCATAAAAGGACGCTATATGTTTTACATATGAAGAAACACATGGATGCCAAGCCATTTAAATGTGACAAGTGTAATAAATCATTTGCATCAAGTGGAAACTTCAAAATACATCAACGCATTCATAGTGGAGAAAAGCCTTATCATTGTAATATATGTAATTACAAATGCTCCCAAAGTGGTCGCCTATTAAAACATAAAAGAATGCATTATGGAGAAAAATCGGCTTCTTGTAATTTGTGTGGTAAAAGTTTTTCCAATTCGGAGTCTCTTAAATCTCATCAAAGAATACATACTGGTGAAAGACCTTTTCGTTGTAGTAATTGCAGTAAATCTTTTACAAATAGTACTAGTCTTAATCAACACATGAGGGATCATGTGAAAGAAGAAATGTTCAAATGTGAGGAATGTCATCATAAGTTTAGGCGGAGCGAGCACTTAGAAAAGCATAAAATGTTTCATAAAGTGCAACACCAGTTTCAGAAAAACACCGAAATGGGATTAGAAGCGGATGCAAACATAGAGACTCCACTTTATATGTGTGAAATTTGTGGTCGAGTTTTTGAAAAGAAAAAGTATTTGTACACTCATCATAATGTTCATTCTCGCCAAAAACTCTATTCTTGTGCAGTTTGTGGAAAGCATCTAGCATCACGATTAGCGTTACGCAATCACACAATGATTCATACTGGTGAAATGCCTCATAAATGTAACTACTGTGACAAAGTGTTTCGAAGTCTTTCCAATTTGAAAAGGCACGTAAAGGTTCATTCCTATAATAATCAAGAATTCTTTTCTTGTGATGAATGTGGAGAAACACTGTATACATTAGATATGTTAAATGAACATAAACAAGCTCATGTAAATCTCATGATGATGAATTCAGCAGATACAGGGAGCGTCAGCAATGAGGTAAACCAACAACTATATGTATTTGATAGTGTTGATGATAATATTAATGACACAATGAATCCTAACCAGCAGCTAATTGTTGAAAATTCTCAGCAACAGTTTTTGGTTGACAATACTCAATCTCTACTTGTCTTCCCAGAATCTGGTAATGAAACTTACACAGAAATTTCTTCTCACACTGCAGAAACCATTAAAACTGAGCAAACAGATGTTGTTCCATCTTCTCCTTTATCGAATGATGATGATATTGATCAGAATACCCAATCACCATTTGTATTATCACACGATAAAACGATATCATCTTTACCAGTTGTTGAAGAAAGGGAAATTGATAAGCCACATCAGTGCGATGTATGTTTTAAAAACTTTGCCAAAAAACAGTACCTTACTAAGCATAAATATAGACACAGAGAAATTAAGCCTCACGCCTGCGATATCTGTGAAAAGAGATTTGCTCAAAAGTTTGAAGTTGCTGTTCATAAAATAAAACATACTGGGGAACGCCCTTACTGCTGTGAAATCTGCAAAAAAGAATTTAGAAGTAAAGTAAATTTAATAAATCACAGAATGAGGCATACTGGAGAGTATCCTTATCTCTGTTCAGTTTGTAATAAGGGCCTGTCAACTCAGCTTCAGTTGGAAAGGCATGTAAGTTTACATACTGGTGCACATCCATTCCGTTGTGATATATGCAATAAGGGTTACTTCCAAAGTGTTAGCTTGAAGAGGCACCTGGCTAAAGGACATAATATACAAACCGTTGACAACTATGATCCTTCTCATGGAATTGAATCATCAGAAAATCTTGAAGTTATGGAAGCGATTTCTACTATAGCCAATATTTCTTCTTTAAATGAAGAAAAACACACTATGGTAAAACTTGTCACTAACAAGAAAATAAAGGAGGAAGTCGATTTGGAAGTAAATGTTGAAACAATGGATATGACTTCTATGGAAGATTTCGACGTTCACGGACAACAGGATTACCTTCTGGAACCTCCCCAAGAAATTGACCCGAAATTTTTAAGTTCAATTTTACAGCAAGTTCCAGTTGATGAGGCTGATTGTGTTGAAAGTTCTGTAAATAATGACGATCAAGATTAAAATTTATATTGAAAAAATTAATTTATTTTATTAATAAGCATTATTATTATTATTATTATTATTATTATTATTATTATTATTATTATTAATAATAATAATAATAATAATAATAATAATAATAATAATAATAATTATTATTATTATTTCTAGAAGAATAACTTAATAGAATTTATTTTTATAGATATACCTTTTATTGTCCTCTCTCAATTCATAGTTAGTAATCTAAATCTTTTTGTAAGTTTAAATATTTGAATTTCTATAAAATCTGTGAATAGATTTACTGGGGGAATTCAGAGTAAAAATAATTTTTTTTTTTTCATTTCAACTTTTTACAGCTAAAATCTTCCTTCCCCTGTCTGTCAATTCAACCAGCACGAATACTCTGAAAATTCTTAAAATGAATATACACCTATTTATCGTGTTCAACACAATATCCCATTGAGTATTAGATCTGAATATAAATTCCCTTTCTTTGTAACAGAAATATCCGTAATGAAAACTCTGTTAGCAACTCTTTCCTTGAACTATATTTAAGGGGGTGCAGACATTTTTTTTTTTTTCGTTAGAAGTAAAATTTTTAGTAATTTAAATACCAGCATCAAATTTGGGGCACCTTTATAATTGGGCTTAATACGCGTTTTGGCATTGTAAAATGTTTGTAGTGCCAATAGTTTCGGAATTGGCATTGTCACTCCTTTAAATCGATGCCAGTGCCAAGTCACGACCGATCTTGTCCAAGCTTCCAGGAACACTGCAGGAAGATCTTATTTTAAAATTTATTGTGGGAATTTTTGATATGTATACCTATAAAAAAGCTATAAGCTAAAAGAATTTTGACAAAAACAAAAATTTCAACAATTTTGGGTTTTAAAAATTTTTTCAATAAAATTTTGGCTAAACTTTTTTTCCTGCGACACATAAAAAAAAATTGTTTGAAATGAATTTGAAAAGAAGGCCTTCCAGCAGTCTAAAATTTTTTGGGCAAGACCGGTCAAGCAACAAAATTATAAAAAGCAAGTAGTGGATTTGGATTTTTCAGTATTTTTTATTTTTTTGAAGTCAGGGTCTTTTCGCTCGAACGACCTTGCCTAAATTTTCAGGAACACTTAAGAATTTATTGTGGGAAATTTTTTTATATGTATCTCTAAAATCCCTTAATTTTTTTTATTTTTTTTTTTTTTGGGGGGGGGGGTGTCACAACTGGTTTCCATGGATACATATACAAGAATCTGAACGACATTTGTAAATATAATGCCTTTATGTAGTGTTCCTGAAACTTTAAGCCAGATCGGTCAAACCAAAAAACAAAAAGTATATGGGTCTCAAACTACTGATGCTACAGAAATTTTACAAGAATACAAAACTGTGTATCTCGCCGAATTATAAACCCTTTCCGTAAGTTGTATGTTGCTACTTAAGGAATTTATCCCACATGTATCGAAAAGGGGTTTTAAAAAATCCTTTTTGAGGGATAAATAATTCGTTGGAATTTATAAGATCTTCACAGAATTTTTACCTGAATTTAATTTTTTTCGTAAATTGTTTCTTCTGAAAATGAAGCTCCTAAGCGTGGTCTAAATGTGATCTAGATTGCTCCAGTTTTGCACTGTGTGATTATTGGAGTCAGTCCTTTTCAATGATTCCATTGCTGTTTCGGGAACTACAACTTCAACCTTCAAAATGCTTGATAAACAAGAAGATAGTTTTGTTCCCCATTACTATAGTTAATACAAAGGTAAGACATAGTTTGACCATCATTCTTTTTAGAATGCCCCTTCTCACATAAAGCAGATATGTGGGTATGAAGGTTACAGTACATGCAAGCATAATCTAAAAATTTATCATGATGACCAGGACAATCTTCTGTCGCATGCTTAGAACTAGAGCAAATCTACAAATATTTAACTGATCACACCATTGTAACCTAGATTCAAGGTCCGGGTAGGCCGGACATTTATTCATAGTATGACCAGCAGCACTACAAAATTTACAAGGGAAAGCACGATTGAATGCATTAGTTTTACCATGAACATAATTAAATTTGGAAGATTCTTGGGTGGTCTTAAAGTTTTCTAGGGTAGCTCTAGTTTCATTATTACAGGAAAATTTATCATTATTAACTTTACTTTGGCTACCACCATTATTATTGGCAAATTTATTATACTTATAACCATTTTTGTTATTCTTAATATTACAATTATTATAAGGCTTACCAAATCTATTATTCTTATAGTTATTATCAGGCTTAGGCTGATGCTGTGGTCTTTGCCCTAACTCCAAGCGTTTTAGTAAAGTAGGAGAATGATCAAAAACTTCAAGGATACTAAGGTAATTGTTTTTGACTTTCTCAATAAGTGCGTTCTTGAATTTGGGAGGTAACATAAATTATCATAGAACTAATCATTTTAAAACCTGGTGTCTCGGGTACAAGGAAATCAAAACCATATGACTTAAGGTCATAGGTCAAAACTTTCATTTCATTAAGATAACCCTTCAAAGCTGCTAAATTATTTTCTGGCGGAGCACGGATTTCGTATAACTGTTGAAAAATCTTCTCAACAATAAATTCTTTATCAAGGTACTCCGATTTCAAAATATCTAACGCAACTTTATAATTAGGTCCTTCAGGACTAAGATGCTTAACCATATCATAAGCAGTATTCCCTAAATTACTTATTAAATGAATAAGTTTCTCTTCATCGGAGTAAATAACGTTATTATCAATAAGAGCTTTAAATTTCGCTAAGAATCGAAAGAAAGCTAGCTTGTCATCCTCATCTCCTTCAAATCTACCTATCTGAATAGGAGGTTCTTTTGCATTCCTATATAAATTTAAACTAGGCCTAACCCTATCAGGATTGTTAGAACTATTTCTTTCAGAGGGGTTTATTGTGGGAAAAACTGATTCTTCGCTAGCAACAGATGGGGTACTGGACTTCGCTAAATTATCCGCTATTATACAAATTTTGTCCTCGGTGTCAATTTTATATTGAAAAGACGTATCACGATCACTAAGGTAAAGTTCACGCAATGAATCAAACTTTATATATATTGGACAATATATTTTTATCTAATTTCTCTAGGGATTTGAGATAACCTTTTACTTGTACTAATTTATCTTTTATAAATGACTCGCTCAAACAAGTTTCAATTTTATTTAAAATCAACCTCACACGATTTTTTAAATTTCCCTTTCATTAATAAAAGAACGGTTCAAAGATTGGCATTCTTCCATTTCGGACATTTTATAGATAATTTAAAGTTAAACAGTTAATGAAAACTCTTTAAAAGCTAAATTCCAATTAAACGATAAACTCTAAAGGTTAAGGAAACCAAGAAATACAAGGTGAGTAACAATGTAAACTAAAAGGCTAATAAACGTTCGGTCTAATTACTTTAAAAAACATGAGAATGCTTTAGGAAAAGTGTTGCGGAATATACTTTTTATAGAAATCCTGAAGACTTAATTAAACAGTATTGTGACTGTTTGTCCTATTTTTAAAGCAACATAAACCAAACTAAGATATATTATCCTAAAGGAAAGGGTAATTAAATTCAAAAAAGGTTTAAAAGTTACTCACCGAAAATTAATGGAGCTTCACAAGCCAAACTTAAACTATTAAAACTATTACTTTCTTGTACTTCCTAAAGGTTCAATTAGGAACTTTTACCTTAACATTAAAGGCTATATTTATATTAGTGGGTATTTTTTTTAATAAACTAAGGGGACCTTTCAAATAAAACAATTGCCATTCAAATACCAGGGCAATAAATCCTAACTCAAGCCACAAATTGGAACTTTTTAACAGTTAATGTCAGTTTTTAAAGTCGAATTTTAAACCCAATAGAATTCCTAACAGATCTACTCTTTATCAAATAATTAAAATAAAAATAGGCAAATTTATAATAGAGCAGATTGTCTAAAGTTCTAAATTAGTTACAAGAGCTTAGATTTAATTTCCTAATATCCAAAAAAATAATTAATGCACAAAGAAAGGTTTTAATTAGTTAATACATTACATTCTGGAAGATTTTCATCAGTGTGGGAGATATAATTATTATAACGCAGTCTCACATTTTAAATCCTGTTACCAATGTGGATAGAACAATAGTCGAAGCGCCCTACCATGTTAATAAGTAGCAACAACATTTTTAGTGTTGCTATTCAAAAAAATGGGTATCTAGATTTAGGGCGCATTTTGATACTTTAAAAAACCATAGTTTTATCTACTAAGAAGCAAAATGTAAAAACCATGAATAGTTTCATCTTCAAAGCGAAATGTAATGATTTTCTAATAATATACATATATATATATATATATATATATATATATATATATATATATATATATATATATATATATATATATATATATATATATATATATATATATATATATATATATATATATATATATATATATATATATATATATATATATATATATATATATATATATATATATATATATATATATATATATATATATATATATATATATATATATATATATATATATATATATATATATATATATATATATATATATATAATAATATATATATACACACGTTATAGTTCCCACGGAATTCAAAAAAAATTATTGAAATTCTTTTTTGATTTCCAGAAAATGTACTTGGTTTTTGTGGACGCATCAAAATTTGTTGGGAAGCATTTTCTCGTTTGAAAACATCTTAAAAAAAGCAAATTGAAAATAGTTCACTGTTGGCTATTCTGAAATCTTACAAATGAAATTGAAAACATTGGAAAATTATGTCTCTGAACGGTATAAATAAATATTATGTTGATATTAATATACGTTAATATAATTAAATTAATGTTCCGTTCTAGCAAGTAAAAGATTTTTAAAATGATAAATTTAAAGACAATAAGGACATAAACGAAGTGTAAAAATATATTTATATATGTTATAAGTTAATAAATGGGAAAAAAATTACTGAAAAAATATTTGTAATAAGTAAAGAAATAGAAATGGCAATAAAATAGAATAATAAATAAATTAAAAATATAAATAAAAATAAAGAATAAAAAAGGTTGCTTCTGCTATAATATTGATTCTGTAATTAAATATATATATATATATATATATATATATATATATATATATATATATATATATATATATATATATATATATATATATATATATATATATATATATATATATATATATATATATATATATATATATAGGGACCGACCGGGGCTGGAATTTGGCCGGGGCCGGGGCCGGGGTTCTGGCCGGGGTTGCCTAAATTTGTAAAGAGGTCAAAAGCACTGAAATTTTACTTCAAAAAAATTAGATATAAATTTAATTGAGGTTTATTTAATTAAAAGAAAGGCGTAGAATAGCCAAAATTCACTTAAATTAATGATTATATGGATTTTCTCCGAAAAAATTCCTTAACAGGAAAATTTGGAAACACCTTAATTCTTCTAATCTTATCTCTGATCGCCAGTATGGCTTTCGTAAAGAACGTTCTACTAGTGATCTTCTTTCCCTACTTTCTGACTCTTGGTCCTCCGCTCCTTAGGGGTTTCGGTGAATCTTTCGTTTTGGCGCAAGACATATCAAATCCTTTGATAGAATCTGGCACAAAGCTTTGATTTCCAAACTTCCCTTCTTTCGGAATCTATTCTTCTCTCTGTAACCTTTTCTCTAATTTCCTTTCTGGTTGTTCTTTATCAGCTATTGTAGACGGCCACCGTTCTTCCTATAAATCTATAAATAGTAGTCTTCCTCAAGGATCTGCTGTATCTCCAACTCTTTTTCTAATTTTTAATAATGATCTGTCTTTTACTTCGTCTCCTATACACTTCTATGTCGATGACTCCATCCTTCATTACTCCTTTCAATTTTAAAGACTTCCCTCCCAACAACAGTAGATAGATTCAAGAAGGATGGCCTTGGAGCAACTGACCTCTGATCTTTCTCGTATTTCAAAGTGGGAGAGAGAAAGCATAATCGCTTTCAATGCCTCAAAAACTCAATTACTCCATCTTTCTACTCGACACAATCTTCCACACAACTATGATATCTTCTTCGAAAACACTCAACTCAAACCTTCATCTGTTCTCAGAATTCTTGGTGTTTCTTTTTCTCGTGATCTTTCTTGGAAAGATCACATTATTTCTCTCACTAAACAAGCTTTTAAGAGGTTGAGTGTTCTGAGGCGCCTTCGTGGTTTTTTTTACGCCACCCCAGTTGCTTGATCCGTATTGGGGTGTTGTTCGCCCCTGTATGGGCCTCGCACATCTGGGGTGGTTCCACAAATACAGCTCTTCTCGAAAAGGTGGAGTCTAGGGCCTTTCATCTTATAAACTCTTTTGCTCTTACTTACTCTCTCCAATCTCTTTCTTCCCGTTGAATTGTTGCGTCACTTTCTCTATACTATCGCTATTACAACGGATGCTGCTCTTCTGAACACTCTCGTCGCATACCTCCTCCATTGAAAAAACCTCTTGTTATACGACTTTCTACACAGTCTCATCTTTTCTCTGTCCAACTCTCTGACCCCAGACTTAACCGCTGTGCTCACTCTTACATGTACTCTACTGGTAAAGTCTGGAACACACTCCCTTTATCTATTTTCCCAACTTCTTTTGACTTGCACATTTTCAATTGCCGTGTGTCGGGTCACGTCAGCCATTAGCGACCAGATTCATAATGTTCCCTAATTCTGGTGGAATTTGGTGGGCCTCCGGCCTTTGCTCACCAGAGGAGACAAAAAAATTTATATATATATATATATATATATAATATATATATATATATTATATATATATATATATATATATATATAATATATATATATATATATATATATATTATTAAATGCTATTTGTTTGAAGAGAGATATAGCCTAAAAAACTTTGGGAATTTATGAAATTTGGTAAAAAAATTGACTGTCTTCAATGCTATATCTCTAAACCAACGAATTGCATTGAATAAAGAATAGAGAGGAATTTGTATCCCCATCCCTCCTCTATACACCCACCAAAAATAAATGTTATAGTTGTAGTTTTTTTGTTTTATTTTTTTTTGTCCGAAAAGGTGGATTTTTTTTTATAGTTGTTAAGTTTTTGGCTTATAACATTTTTCCTGTAACTCTAGAAACAAAAGTCTGTTACAAGTTTTTGTTGCCAATAGAATTCTAAATATACAGTACAAATTTCAGGTCATTCTGAAAAATGGTTTGGCCTCGCCATTCATTTGAAAAGGGTCAAATTTCAAAAAAATAAAATAAATTTTTTTTAAATAGTTATAGACTCAGGAAAACACTAGAAAAAGAGAAAAGCTATATACACTGAAAATTTCAAGAGAATCGGCTGAAAATTAAAAAAAAAAATTTGAAATTGTGTTGTCCCCTCAAGTATAATTTCTCCATTTTAACCCCGGCTGGCAACCCCGGTTTTCCCTGATTTTTAGCCGGGGTCAGTAAAAATGGCCGGGTTTGGCCGGGGCCGGGGCCCCGGTCGGTTCCTATATATATATAATAATATATATATATATATATATATATATATATATATATATATATATATATATATATATATATATATATATATGCCATTATTTTATATTCTTTTATTTAACTTTATTACTTATATTTTATATTTTTCTGATGTGTGAGTTATTTTTCTGTTATGTATTTTCTGTTACTATATGATTATTTAACCTTTTGTCTTATATATTAATTTCATTGCATATATATATATATATATATATATATATATATATATATATATATATATATATATATATATATATATATATATATATATATATATATATATAGTGGCGGCTCGTCATTATGGGCTCCAGGGCTGCAGCCCCTCCAAATTAAAAATACCAGGCGTAGGATGTTGATATAAATATGAAATTTTTGTCAGAGAAAAGTGATTTAAATTCATTTTTTAACAACTTAATACATAAAAAGTATAAATCATTAAAGAAAATAAGAAGTAAATGCATTTTGCAACTGCAAATTTTTGGGTACAATATTTATTTTCATTCATTGCAATTATTTAAAATATGGGCTGTAAATTCTCAGTCCCTAAATTAGACCAACTTTTTTGTTCTTAAATATAGGACAGATATGGCAAGTTATGAAAAAAAGTATGACAAATTGCAATAGTAGTTTTTGTCAAGTTGCCAGTCTGTCTTCCTTTTGCTTTTTGGCAACATAGTGAATATTTTTGAATATTAAGATATTTGAATGTTGCCAGTTTGTCCTAAAAGGACAGAACGTAAAGAATATAAACACTAAATAAAACAGTTTGCCATAGAACCTGGTGGAGTGGAGCTGTGTTTTTTTTTTATTGTGAAAGAAAACCAGATTTATTGTTTTTTTTATCGATATATATATATATATATATATATATATATATATATATATATAATATATATATATATATATATATATATATGGCCAGACTGCACTTAGCCTCCTTAAAAATCTAAAAAGCTACTAAACGTACGTTAAAAACGATAACATTTTGGAATCGTTGAATTTTTGATTAGGAAAAATTGGGAATTAAAAAAAAATACATTAATTTTAATAACTACGTAATTTATGGTTTTTAAAGTGATGGACATTGTACGTCTGGCAGCGTCTTTTTATGAGTCAAATCATAATCATTAGGCTGTGGTCAAATTCCGAGATTTTGCAGTAGGATAAATTTAGATCAACATTTTCAAATATCACCAGACTACTACAAATTTTAATTACAACTCCGATGACGACGTCTGAAGCAGAAAGATGTTTCTCGACTTTGAAGAGAATAAA
>SEYY01023360.1:5000-12500 GCA_009176605.1 Armadillidium nasatum
TTCGCAATCCAGCATATGACAAACCAATTCGCAATCCAACATTTTTCAAGCCGGTTCGCAACCCAGCATTTAACAAAACCGTTCTCATTCCAACATTTGCAATTCAAAATTTGTCAAACCAATTCGCAAACCTGCATTTGACTAAATAAATTCCGAGCATCACAGAAACTCTTAACCTTCTTACTCGTGTTTTTCATTTCATAAACTCATCATTATAAAGCTTGAATCAGAATTTTAATTTCTTGAATCTCTCTTTTTTATTTTTCATAAATAAAAACAAATATTCGATTGCTAAATAATTTCTATCAAGAGCAAAAGTAAAATGGTTATTAAATACTTTCCACATTAATTGAAATATTATACTACTACTACTACTACTACTACTACTACTACTACTACTAACTAATAATAATAATAATAATAATAATAAGGATAATATTAAATTTGCAATATATATATATATATATATATATATATATATATATATATATATATATATATATATATATATATATATATATATATATATATAATATATATATATATATATATATATTATATATATATATATATATATATATATATATATATATATATATATATATATATATATATATATATATATATATATATATATATATATATATATATATATATATATATATATATATATATATATATATATATATATATATATATATATATATATATATATATAAGTGAACTGGGGAAAAGAGAAGATAAAAAAGTAGAAGAAGGGAGTCATTTTCTTGCAAAAAAAGCTTT
Organism: Armadillidium nasatum; assembly: GCA_009176605.1. Lineage (NCBI taxonomy): Eukaryota > Metazoa > Arthropoda > Malacostraca > Isopoda > Armadillidiidae > Armadillidium > Armadillidium nasatum. The sequence continues at coordinate 5,787 of SEYY01023360.1, forward strand.
TCAAGAGTAATGTAATATTGTGTCTGACTTTTTTTATTATATTTGTTAGCTTTGAAGCTTTTTAAGCTTTTATTTAGCTTTTTTTTAGCTTTTTTAGCTTTAAAAAGCTTTTTTTTTTAGCTTTTAGGAAGCACAAATGCCTTTCTGATTGATACGTGCTTTTGATAAAGGACAAAGGAAGGAAATATATATATATATATATATATATATATATATATATATATATATATATATATATATATATATATATATATATATATATATATATATATATATATATATATATATATATATATATATATATATATATATATATATATATATATATATATATATATATATGTCCCCCATATAAAATTTGGTTAAGGGTTTTTTTTAAAGCCAGTTCCCATTTTCTAGAGTGAAAGAAAATTTTCTCATTTTTTGTTTAAGGATAAACTTTTTTGTTTTCTCGTTTCGTCACTTTAATATTATTTAATAATATTTATAAATATTTATAAATATTTATTAAATATTTATAAATATTTATCCCAAATATATTAATATATTTATTCATATAACATATGGATATATTAATACAATATAAGTTTATATTTATATTTCTTCTTATCAAAATATCCAAATGAGTTTAAAAAGATTTTTATTAAAAGTAAAATTCTAAAAATTTTATTTAAAAGGAAAGAGAAAATGGACTTAAATGAAACTGAAGAAATGATCAAAAACTTCTTTTGAGGAAAAAAACATAGAATGATAGAATATTTTCCATAGAATGATAGAATGATATTTTTCATAGAATGATAGAATGATATTTTTCATAGAATGATAGAATGATATTTTCCATAGAATGATATTTTCCATAAAATAATAGAATGATATTTTTCATAGAATGATATTTCCCATAGAATGATAGAATGATATTTTCCATAGAATGATAGAATGATATTTTCATAGAATGATAGAATGATATTTTCCATAGAATGATATTTTCCATAAAATAATAGAATGATATTTTTCATAGAATGATATTTTCTATAGAATAATAGAATGATATTTTCAATAGAATAATAGAATTATATTTTTCATAGAATGATAGAATAATATTTTCTATAGAATGATAGAATGATATTTTCCATAGAATAAGAGAATAATATTTTTCCATAGAATGATAGGATCATATTTTCCATAGAATGATAGAATGATATTTTCAATAGAATAATAGAATGATATTTTTCATAGAATGATAGAATGATAGAATGATATTTTCATATAATGATAGAATGATATTTTTCATAGAATGATAGAAGGATATTTTCCATGGAATGATAGAATGATATTTTTCATAGAATGATAGAATGATATTTTCCATAGAATGATAGAATGATATTTTCCATAGAATGATAGAATAATATTTTCCATAGAATGATAGAATGATATTTTCCATAGAATGATAGAATGATATTTTCCATAGAATGATAGAATGATATTTTTCATATAATGATAGAATGATATTTTTCATAGAATGATAGAATGATATTTTCCAAAGAATGATCGAATGATATTTTTCATATAATGATAGAATAATATTTTCCATAGAATGATAGAATGATATTTTCCATAGAATGATAGAATGATATTTTCCATAGAATGATAGAATAATATTTTCCATAGAATGATAGAATAATATTTTCCATAGAATGATAGAATGATATTTTTCCATAGAATGATAGAATGATATTTTCCATAGAATGATAGAATGATATTTTCATAGAATGATAGAATGATATTTTTCATAGAATGATAGAATGATATTTTCCATAGAATGATAGAATGATATTTTTCATAGAATGATAGAATGATATTTTCCATAGAATGATAGAATGATATTTTCCACAGAATGATGGAATGATATTTTCAGTATTTCCATACTTTTCTAAAAACAATGAGAACTGTGTGACACGAAGGAGTTGTATTAACTGAAATTTGATTTGTTTTATATATGAAATTACTTAGAATTAACTTCAAAATTTGAGTCAAATTTTATGCATGAAATTATTCAAAATTGTTAAGTTTCATATATAAAATCGCTTATTGTATTATCAGAATTCTATTTAAGTTAATGTAATTGTTTCAGATTTACTTTTGACATCGATATTTAGGACGGAAATGTCTCAACTTTAGTTTAATGGTTAAATAAAAGTTGTCTAATTAAAAATATTCTGCTTAAATAGGTAAAATACAATGATAGGATTGGTAAGTCACGCTATTTAGTAGATACTTTTTTTTTTAACCATTCTAGCAAGTCCTGTTAGTTCAGGTGCTTAAAACTAAGCACAAAAACTAGTTTAAAAATAATTTTCTGGAAATGGAAAATACACACCTGAGATTTAAATGTCTAAGTCTGATTGGGGCACTTGCGTTATATAAAATTTACCTAACCTAAATTAACATGTGTATTTAGCCATAATTTATTAGAGGATAAATTTTTTTTAATTAAAACATTCTGTTTTGGTTGTTACGTGCAAGTCAGGTTAACCAAGCTTTGTTTTTCTCAAACTCTGAAATTTTTGAAACTCACTAAAACTTTTTAAAACGTTAATCGAATAATTTTATGATAATAAAATAATTTTCTTAAAAAATGGAAATGGTTTATTGTGACATTACATAATATGATAAAATTTAACTGCAAATATTTTTCAATTATAAGAAAGTAAAGTATTGATATTAGTCGATTTCAATGTTATTCTTTTTTTTTTCTTTCTTTCTAGTATTAAAAATTTTGAAACAAAATTAAATTAGTATCATCGTTCTCAAAACTTCGCATGAACATTTTTTTTTGCATTATATCGCAATAATTTATCGAAAAACAAAGCCAGAATTAACATAATATTTGTAGCCCTTCGATTATATTCGAGTCTATTATTTTTCAGTCCAAATAGAGTTTACTTGAATTAAAATGAAAAATCACCTTTTCTCATTTGGAGGAAAATTTTGGGCAGATTTTTTGAAACTCTTTTCGATCGAACTTTCAATTCATATCCACTTTTCGATTTTTCGATCAAGATATTTTAAAATATATGTATGTATGTATGTATGTATGTATGTATGTATGTATGTATGTATGTATGTATGTATGTATGTATGTATGTATGTATGTATGTATGTATGTATGTATGTATGTATGTATGTATGTATGTATGTATGTATGTATGTATGTATGTATGTATGTATGTATGTATGTATGTATGTATGTATGTATGTATGTAAGTATGCATTATATATATACATACATATATGTATTTATATATGTGTACATGTATGTATGTACGTACATACGTACGTATGTATGCACACTTACACTTCAATCCTCAGTGAAAATGACCTGATGAGAAATAAATATCCCATTGAAGGTTTAGATATTTCTTTTTATTATTGAAATATTTATTTTTTTATTTACGTATTTTTATTTATATATTTTTTTAATGTTTTTCCTTTCTATTTTTTTTTTTTCCATTTCTGAAATAAAAACCGTGAAGTGATTTTCAAAATATCCCAAGTCACATCTCTCTGTCTCTGCTTTCCTGCAAGCACAAAAGACCCTTTTGGAGAAGAATTGAATCCTGTGATATTTTTTCATCCTCTTTTGCAAGCATTCAAAGCACACAAACATTCTTCACACGCAGGTTCGGTAAAAGCATTCAACAAAATTGTACGAAGGATAATTTTTTATTTGGGTTGCTTGCATTTGTAACTGCTTGCACCGACTATTTTCTAAAAAGAAAGGATCTTTACTATTATATTTTTTTGCTTGCATTCAAGCAAGCACACACACACAAACACACGCATATATATATATATATATATATATATATATATATATATATATATATATATATATATATATATATATATATATATATATATATATATATATATATATATATATATATATAATATATATATCGTCCATTGATGCAAATCTGGGAATATTCTTTTGCTTGGGACAAGCACCTTCCAGGTAGGAACCCAAAGGAAAGAAGGATAAGGAAGTCCTTCCAAAATGTCCTTGATTTTGTTGTTAGTGAAGGAAATAATTTTTTTTTTTCAGTTGAATTATTAAGAATGAAGAATTAAAGGCCGAAGATATCTTGTATTTACCAAAGGTACAAGAAGGACAGTCTTCATCTTTTCTTCTAGCTTGTGGATTGTTTTAGTGCTGTAATATATATATATATATATATATATATATATATATATATATATATATATATATATATATATATATATATATATATATATATATATATATATATATATATATATATATATATATATATATATATATATATATATATAGAAGAAGAAAGTGAGTGGGAAATTAAATAATAATAAATAATTGTTTTAATAATTATTAATTTATATATTTATTTATTTATTAATTTATTATTTCCTCTTTTTTTCTTTATTGTATATTTATCTGTGATCCCACTTTCTTCATGAAAACTATTCTTCAAAGAAGAAGAAGAAGAAGAAGAAGAAGAAGAAGAAGAAGAAGAAGAAGAAGAAGAAGAAGAAGAAGAAGAAGAAGAAGAAGAGAGAGAGAGAGAGAGAGAGAGAGAGAGAGAGAGAGAGAGAGAGAGAGAGAGAGAGAGAGAGCGCAAAAACCACTAAAATAAGTTCACTCTTCTAAATCAATGAATTGTACTTTTGAGACTGTTGAGGATTTATCGCGTGAAAAACTGAATATATATCTGATCTCTTCATTTTGTCGGAACCCCAAATTATTGTGTGAAAATTGATCTTTTGAATCTACATTAAATGAATCAAAATTTCATCCACAATCTAACAAAGGATAGCAGCTGGTGAATAATAATAATAACAATAATATTATTATTATTATTATTATTATTATTATTATTATTATTATTATTATTATTATTATTATTATTATTATTATTATTATTATTATTATTATTATTATTATTATTATTATTATTATTATTATTATTGGTATTATTGTTATTATTTTTTATTATTATTATTTTTGTTGTTATAATTATTATTATTATTATTATTATTATTATTATTATTATTATTATTATTATTATTATTATTATTATTATTATTCTTACTTATTATTACTATTATTATTATTGTTATTATTATTATATTATATTTTTATTTTTATTATTAATATTATGATTTTTATTATTATTTTATTATTATTATTATTACTATTATTATTATTTTTGTAACTTGAATATTACTACTATTATTATTATTATTATCCTTATTATATATATTTACAATTTAACCTTTTTTCCTTGTGCACTTTCTTCATGAGAAGGGTCAAGGGTCACGTTGCTTCCAGGAACTACTCGTTCCGACAGATCTCTCTGAAAGGAGAAATGATGACGAGTCCTGTACTGTGTAACAGAACGGCACCTCAGAAGGTGCTCTGTTGTCTCTGGTTCCTGTAAATATCTCTGGCATATTAAGGAAACTGTGTTTTATTTCTTGAATCTATGTTTGTATGCTTGTAGGTTAGGATGGTGACCCGACCTCAATTCTGGATAGTGTACTTTGGGATTTCCGTGGTAGAGTGTTTTGTGAATTTGAAATGTCTGGAGGATGTGAGATAATTAAGTGGTTTGGTTGGTGGTTATTGTAGTAATTATTGTGTTATGTATGTATGTATGTGTTTATTTAGTTAGATGTTGTTTGTAGGAGGAAAATGGTTCTGAAGATGTTACCATAGTATTGGGATGATAATGATGAGGAGATTTTCGGCGGTGTATTGTGTGGTTTTGTAGGTTATTGTGGTAAAGGTGTCATGGGTCTACAGTTCTGGAATAGAATTGGATGCCATCATGTCTAAGTGATCACGAATCGTGATGATTTTGTTTCTTCACGTAATATTGAATTGGAGTAGTTTTAGTACAGCCTGTGATGATTTGAAGAAGGGTGTTTTTTTATGTAATTTCTCTATATTTAAAGAGGATTTGGCAGGGTACCAGGCTAGGAGATGCGTAGTTAAGTGCTTGGTCTTACGAACTACTTATATACTAAAGTTGTTTTGTAACAGTGTCCGTATGATGTTTAGTTTCCTGTTTGCAGTGTTGGTTTGTTAGAATATGATTTGAGAAAGTAAAGTGAATGTCATATATGAGGTCTAGGATCTTTCAGATTTAATTAGGGGAATAAGGATATAATTTAGTTTTACATGGACGTTGATGGAGGATTGATGTCTATCGGTGGTAATTAGAGTGATTGAGGATTTTTCAGAAGAGGCAGTCTTTTGTTGGGGTTTAGAATATTTGTTGTTGTTCCCAGTGGGAATACTTTCATTGTTTCAGACTGCTCTACGTCCTCACCCTATATATATATATATATAATATATATATATATATATATATATATATATATATATATATATATATATATATATATAGCGACAGGCCTAGCAAGCCGGCTATATAAAAAGAAACTGCTGAGTTACCAGGCTACACCTCGACGAGGAAAATCTAAAATTGACACATCGGGTGGAGGTGTAGCAACCGACAGGCATCAGCCTACCGGTTGACGGTGATGATATATATATATATATATATATATATATATATATATATATATATATATATATATATAATATATATTATTATATATATATATATATATATATATATATATATGCTCATCATTTTATATCTTCTTAGT
>SEYY01023360.1:17500-22500 GCA_009176605.1 Armadillidium nasatum
AAAATAAAATTATTTACATAAAATTATATCAATAATAATAATAACAATAATAATGATAATAATAATAATAATAATTATGATAATAAAAATAATGATAATAATATTAATAATAATAATAATAATAATAATAATAATAATAATAATAATAATAATAATAATAATAATAATAATAATAATAATAATAATAATAATAATAATAATAATAATAAATTAAAAAATGTGATAATAATGATAATTATAATTACAGTTATAATAACACTAATAATTAAAAAAATTATAATTATAATAAAATTAATTTTAATAAATGGAAATAATAATTACATGAAAATAATTATATTAATGTCTTAAGTAATGTAATAGTGATAATGAAGGTAATGAAAATGATAATAATGAATAATAATAATAATAATAATAATAATAATAATAATAATAATAATAATAATAATAATAATAATAATAATAATAATAATAATAATAATAATAATAATAATAATAATAATAATAATAATAAGCATAGCAACAGTAATATTATTTTTGATAATTATGGGATTAAAAAAAAGTAATAATAACATTATCATTATTTTTATAACTGTTATCAATTATTATTTTTTAATTATTATTACTAATTTTACTATAATTATTATAATATTTTTAATTATTTATTATTATTATTAATATTTCCAATATTATTATAATTATAAGTATTATTATTTTTATTACTATTATTATTATTATTATTGTTATTAAGTAATTTAAAATAACTTTTAGGTTGACTTCGGAACTATTCTAGTTAGAAAGAAAAGAAAAAAAGTATGTCCCAGATAACTAAAACTCTCTTCCTCTTTCCTAAAACACATCTCATTAATTTGATCCACAAAATACCCAAAATAATAATGTCTTTGCCAGGGTTTTACTTCATTGATTTATAGTGTTTGATTCTTGGGTGTTAATATTTGGAAGAAACTGAAAATAAATCATTCAAAACTAGTTAACGAAAAACCTCTTCTAAAAAATTTTTTCCAAACAGTGCAACTCTAGAATTTTACATGAATATAGCTATATTGAAAACAAGAAAATCTATAAAATCTATATTTATAAACCCATGAAGATATTTTACAATAATTAGATCATTCTGCTGTGATAATATTCCACACATACTCACATACAGGTTGAGGAACCCTAAATTTTTTTTTTTTTTTTTTTTTTTTTTTTTTTTTATATAAAAGTTCACATCTCACGGGCATTGCCCTATTCGAGGCAAATACATTCTGGTTCCCCTTTCATTGGTAAATTCTCCGAGTCTTTAAGTTTTGAATATCAGATTTTCAGTTTGGAATACCTTGTCATACGCCTGGAGAAAGACTTCAAAAATGATGGGATATGAAAAACAATAATAAAAATTTTTTCCCTTAACAATATTTATTTAAGGTTACCGGAGAAATATTATTGTTACTTGAAGAAAATTTTTATTATTCTCTTTAATTTATTTTTTTTTTTAGGTGGGGCCGGGGAAACAGCAGGGAATTTAAATTTAAATTTAAATTATTTTACTAATTTTGATGATATTATTTGAATATTTACAATTTATTTCTATCTAAAACAATTATTACATATTATTAGTATTGTTATTGTTAGTATTATTATTACTTTTCTTATTAATATTTATTATTATTAAAATAATTTTAATTATTAATATTTTTAATAAAATCATTATTATTACTACTATTATTATTATTTTTCAATTTTGTCAGTATTAATATTATTATAATTATTATTATGATTACTATTAAAATTAATAAACTTATCATTATTTTTTAATTCTTTTAACTTAAGATTTTTATTTTTAATTATTTTATTTATTATTATAACTTATTTTTACCATTATTTATTTATCTTAATTATTTATTTTTAATATATTAATGATCGTGATTTATCGTATTATAATAGCTATTATTATTATTAATATCATTATTTTTATTTTTATTATTATTATTTTCGATATTATTATTATTATTATTATTATTATTATTATTATTATTATTATTATTATTATTATTATTATTATGCTAATTATATTTTTATAAATATTTAATTAGTTTTTTTTAATTAATTTTATTATTACTATAATTTTTTTACCATTTGTTATTTAAAATTTTTTATTTTAATTTATTTATTAATTTATTTTTTTTACATACTACCTATACTTATTGCTAATTTACTATTATTACCATTATTATTATTATTATTATTAATTATTATTATTATTATTATTATTATTATTATTATTATTATTATTATTATTATTATCATTATTATTTTTATCTTTATAACTAGCAATATTATTTCCAGTATTATAATTATCATTATTATTTTTATTTGTTATTATTATCTTTGTTTAGGCTGTTAATTATTTTTATCAATTTTTATTGTTTTTTGGTTAGTGAATTAATATGATTATTATTATTATTTTTATAATTATTATTATTATTATTATTATTATTATTATTATTATTATTATTATTATTATTATTATTAGTTATTATTATTCTTTTAATTTATTTTATCATTGCTTTATTTGTTCTAATTATTATTATTATTATATATTATTATTATTATTATTATTATTATTATTATTATTATTATTATTATTATTATTATTATTATTATTAGTATTAATATTATTAATACTTTCATAGAAATACTGCAGCTGTAAAAAAAAGTTTGCTTAAAAATAATAGTGAAAAGTTTACAAAATATTTTATAAATTAAACAAAAATGATTATTACTGTCTCAAACTAGAGTTGTTAAAAAAATAAATTATGATTATTTTTTTACAAATGATTAATAATTTCATTATTTTATGGTGAATCAATGAGAATAAATCGTCCGAGTTCTCCAGAATAGATTGGAGATTTTTCGTTAAAAAATTCGATAAAATAGTTGAGAAATTGAAAATGAGAATGGCTTGTTGGGAAATCTTGAAAGGATTAGAAATATAAAGCAATGGTAATAGCAATGGTAAAAAAAAATGGTAAAAGCATCTTCTAAGATTGAAAATGAAAATGATTACAGCTGAAAAGGTTTTGAAGTTAATTTAGAATGCTGGTAATAGATAGAAACATCATACCCATTGATAACTGTTTTCACGAAGTTAAAAGGATCTGTTAATAGAAAAGGATTTAATTAAGGATCAGTGAAAACGATTGAAGGAAGATAAGGTCATATATATATATATATATATATATATATATATATATATATATATATATATATATATATATATATATATATATATATATATATATATATATATATATATATATATATATATATATATATATATATATATATATATATATATATATATATACGAGAGCTCGCTAATGAATAGAAAATCCTTAATGCCAAGCTTATAAAAGAATTAAAAGGTAATATGAATTTCTATGAAATAAAAGGTCTATGTAAAAAAGACCTCCACTATTTATTTTCAAAGCTTCCTCATGCATACGTGTAAAGAGGTCCCTGTCTTTAATTAATGTTGTGCGCAATTATACTGCGCAGAGCAGCCATATTGAATTTTTATTTCAAAGCTCATTTTTTTTTTCTTTTTCTTTATATTTATTTATTTATTTAATTTTTTGTACATTTTTTATTTTTATCTTTTTTTTTTTTTTTTTTTTTAAATTAGAAACATCAGATGGGTGAATAAAATATGTAGGTTTTAAATTACTTCATTTTGTAAATAAATACATGAGAAATTACGTATGATGCTATACTATAATGAATCGAAACTTAAGTATCAATACACATACACATCCATGCATACACAAACACACACACACACAGACACACACACACACACATATATATATATATATATATATATATATATATATATATATATATATATATATATATATATATATATATATATATATATATATATATATATATATATATATATATATATATATATATATATATATATATATATATATATTATATATATATATTATCTATAATTTAATATTTTATAATATAATATAATAATAAAAAATAAAAATAATAATAATAATAATAATAATAATAATAATAATAATAATAATAATAATGATGATGAAAATAATAATAATATGATAATAAAAATAATGATAAAAATAATAATAATAATAATAATAATAATAATAATAATAATAATAATAATAATAATAATAATAATAATAATAATAATAATAATAATAATAATAATAATAATAATAATAATAATAATAATAATAATAATAATAATAATAATAATAATAATAATAATAATAATAATAATAATAATAATAATAATAATAATAATAATAATAATAATAATAATAATAATAATAATAATAATAATAATAATAATAATAATAATAATAATAATAATGATTATTCTTGTATTAGAATTTCTCTAAAGAAAGGTAAAATATATATGAGGAAAATTACAACATTATTAATGTTTTTTATAACCTTTTAAATTGAAGCTTTGAATCAGTACACAAAAATAGAGTTTATTCAAAATAAATCTATTTACAAGGTACGAGTAATTATTAATACTTTATACTTTTTTTTATAATCTTTCAAATATTTATCAAAAACAAGTTTTTTTTTTTTTTTTTTTTTTTTTTTTTTTTTTTTTTTTTTTTTTTTTTTTTTTTTTTTTTTTTTTGCAAGAATTTTCAACCCTTTTTTTTCTTTCCTTCGTTGATATAAAAGAAAAAAATTTTGCCTTAAACTATTTTTGTCAATGAAAGTGAATTTTAAGAAATATTATTAAGAAAATAAATAGAATAAATTATACATTAAGGTTTACTATGACAAAAGGAGTGTTAATGAAGTTAATATAAAATTTAAAATAATACAAATTAATCATAATAGTAAAACTAATGATAATAATAATAATAATAATAATAATAATAATAATAATAATAATAATAATAATAATAATAATAATAATAATAATAATAATAATA
>SEYY01023360.1:27500-30000 GCA_009176605.1 Armadillidium nasatum
TCATTCAAAATTATATAAGCTGGTGATAAGATTTTAATATTAATATGTTATGAGTTAAACTCTCTTCTATAAGTTTCTTTATAATGTTATTTTTTGTTTGAAAATCATTCAAAATTATATAAGTTGGTGATAAGATTTTAATATGAATATGTTATGAGTTAAACTCTCTTCTATAAGTTTCTTTATTATGCTATTTTTTGTTTCAAAATCATTCAAAATGATATAAGCTGGTGATAAGATTTTAATAAGAATGTTATTGAGATAAACTCTCCCAATAGAGAGATTTATGAATGGAGAGTTAGGAATATATGAAGTTGAGAATCTTCAATAAAAAATAGAAGCTGAAAACTGTAGCAATAATTTACATACATTTTTTAAAAAATATTGAACTTTTTTATAATTCATCTTACTTTAAGTATTTTTTAACAGAAAATATTTATATTTTCAGATATAAAAAGTCTTGCAAGAGTTCATTCCGAAGTGAAAGCCATTTTCAAAAGTTTACTTCTGTTAATATATAATTCTTGTTGTTGTTGTTGTTGTTGTTGTTGTTGTTGTTGTTGTTGTTGTTGTTGTTCTTTTCTTCTTCTTCTTCTTCTTCTTCTTCTTCTTCTTCTTCTTCTTCTTCTTCTTCTTCTTCTTCTTCTTCTTCTTCTTCTTCTTCTTCTTCTTCTTCTTCTTCTTCTTCTTCTTCTTCTTCTTCTTCTTCTTCTTCTTCTTCTTCTTCTTCTTCTTCTTCTTCTTCTTCTTCTTCTTCTTCTTCTTCTTCTTCTTCTTCTTCTTCTTCTTCTTGTCTTTTCTTTTCTTGTTCCTTGTTCTTGTTCTTGTTTCTGTTTCTTGTTTTCTTTCTTGTTCTATGTTCTTGTTCTTGTTCTTGTTCTTGTTCTTTTTCTTTTCTTTCTTCTTCTTCTTCTTCTTCTTCTTCTTCTTCTTCTTCTTCTTCTTTATTCTTCTTCTTATTATTATTATTATTATTATTATTATTATTATTATTATTATTATTATTATTATTATTATTATTTTATTATTATTATTATTTATTATTATTAATTATTATTATTATTATTATTATTCTTAATATTATTATCATTATTATTAAAATTCTTCTTCTTATTATTATTATTTTATGATTATTTTTATTAGTTATTATTATCATTATAATCTTATTTTTCACATTAATCTTCAATATTTCATCATTTTCATCATTGATGTCATAATAATTAATATTATTATCGTTATAATTATAACTTTTATTATTCTTTTCATTATTATTTTGATTTTTATTATTATTTTCATTATTGTTGTTATTATCAGTGATATTAATAATATTTTTATTATTTTTGTTATTACTATTAGTTAGTAGCATCGTCATTTATTTAATACGTCAGATATATTTTTCCTTCTTCTTCTACTTCTTCTTCTTATTATTATAATTATTATTATTATCATTATTATTATATATTATAATTATTATTATTATTATTATTATTATTATTATTATTATTATTATTATTATTATTATTATAATCTTTATACATTAAAATTCATTATTATCATCGATATTGCAATTATAATCATAAATATTATTATTATTAATTAATACTTTAAATAATATAATTTGTTACATTATTAAATCTGTTTAAAATTTACTTAATATTACTATAATTAGCTTTATATTTATTTTTCAATGATGTTACTATAATAATACCGTCTAGTATTATTATTATTATTATTATTATTATTATTATTATTAAAAATCTAAATATTATTGAATTTAGTAATATAGGACCTACTGAAATTGTGAAACCTGTAAGTGTACATCCTTGAGAATTATTATTATTATCATTATTATTATTATTAATATTATTATTATTATTATTATTATTATTATTATTATTATTATTATTAATTATTATTATTATTATTATTATTATTATTATTATTATTATTATTATTATTATTATTATTATTATTATTATTATTATTACTATCATAACTTCCATATTTATATTATGATTATTAATTTTTTAATAATAATATCATGATCCTTTCAGTAATTTAATATTATCATTATAATTATTAATTTTGAAATTATTATCTTTAAAATTATAATTATTATCGTAATTGTTATAATTATTGTTATTGTCATCATTTATATTATGAATATCATTATTTCATTATCGTCCTTATAATTATTGCTATCATTTTTACTCTATTATTTTTATCATTAAAAATATTATTAGTTTTGTTTATAATAATTAATAATATTTACCATTTATATTTAATTATTAATTATTATTATTATTATTATTATTTATTATTATTATTATTATTATTATTATTATTATTATTATTTAAATTTATTAATTTTTTTTTTTTATTATTATTTTATTATTTATTATTTTTATTATTATTGTAATTATTATTATTTAACTTTTTATTGTTATTTTTATTTTTTATTATTTTATTTTAAAAATTTTTATTATTATTATATTATTAT
>SEYY01023360.1:40000-50000 GCA_009176605.1 Armadillidium nasatum
TGAAACTGAGTTTTAAGTGTCACGGAGAATGAATTTTCCACGATTCTGGGATGAAAAATATGTTTCATGTGTTTCTGGAGCTTGAAGACGACGCTGCAATTCATGAAGGCAGCAACTCAGCGGAGAGTAACACGAGAATCACCAGAGTTAATCCAAGGTTTAGATGAAGGGAAAGAATACGGAATGTTACCCTCCAAGCCAAAGATAAGTACCTCGGTCATGCCCTTTGCTCAATTCAAACCCTCTTGCGGAATCAATAATAATAATCATTCCACGGTAAACCTAAGAAGTACGACCTGAATTCCAATCAGCCTGTGAAATGTTTCCTCTTCAAATCAAAGTGTTTTTTACAGAAGACTTGAAGACATAGAAGAGAACGCAGAGTTAAGAAGGTTATCAAAGGAACGCAGAGGTGAATAGATTTAAACAGTATATGGAGAAGTTAGTTTAAATGTTAGAAGTTAAGGAAAAGGTATAGAATGTTTGGTTCATGTTCAAGGATATCAGAGATACGAGTAGGGAGCATCATCTGCTCAAGGTCATTTCGGTTTTCGAACAGAGAAAATGAAGGCAATTTCACTAGCTGTATCTTGAGAAATTATTAATCTTTATTCAATTTTTTGTTACAGAATTTGTATACAAACAAAAATCAAATACTTTATAAGTATTGATACAAAACTGAAATGAGCTTCTGGAGTGGCCAATTCGTCCTTTGAGACCATTAAATAATAATAATAATAATAATAATAATAATAATAATAATAATAATAGTAATAATAATAATAATAATAATAATAATAATAATAATAATAATAATAATAATAATAAATAATAATAATAATAATAATATAATAATATAATAATTAATAAATATAATAATTATAATAATAATATAATTAATAATAAAATTAATAATAATAATAATAATAATAATATAATAATAAATAAATAATATAATAATATAATAATATATATATATATATATATATATATATATATATATATATATATATATATATATATATATATTATATATATATATATATATATATATATATATATATATATATATATATATATATATATATATATATATATATATATATATATATATATATATATATATATATAATATATATATATATATATATATATATATATATATATATATATATATATATATATATATATATATATATATATATATATATATATATATATATATATATATATATATATATATATAGTGTAGACATTTCTTCCTAATCAATAATAGTTTTGACAATTAGATATTCCAAACTGGTTGTCAAATATAAATTTCTCCTAGGCTCAACATACTATAAATAACAATTTTGTATTCAGAATTTCAAGGTTTGTAAGAACATCGTTTTCCATACCTCAGTCAAAAAGGTAAACATCTTACAGTATTGAAAGACAATAAAATGTGATAAAGCAATGAAAATAAATCAACAGTAGTTTTAATAGTTCATATTACTCATAATTAGCATATTATTGTTAAAGCCCAAGTAAGTTTCAGGATAGAAAGGAAATTGAGACACCCTATTACTACTCATGTTGCGTACCAATCAAAATTGTTTAAGTGTTTAAACCATTTATATAAGCTCACTACCATTATAGGTAGAAATAATAGGTAATGGGAAATTGTATAACAATTTCCCATTACAATAATTATATTACCATTATTATTAACATTAATAATAATTATAGTAATAACAATAATAATAATGAAAATGATAATAATTATAAAAATAATAATAATAATAATAATAATAATAATAATAATAATAATAATAATAATAATAATAATAATAATAATAATAATAATAATAATAATAATAACATAGGAATTCAACGTCAAACTTTAATCTCAGAATTATCTAGGAGTTCCTAGCGAGAGTTCAAAATCTTAGGAAGGCACTTTTCTTCTATATCAAAATCAACATCATTTTGTGTTTTTTAAAGAATTTTATATAATTATTTTTGTCCTTAATATTTTCATTATAGTATAATTTAGATAGTGGTTCTGTTTATTAGGTTCTCAATTAAATATTATGGATAATCACAGTTAATTAGATTTTACTTAATGCGGTTTATTTCCGCATCAACGAATGTCCAATATGAACAAAGGTTCTATCCCCGGTAAAATTTCAACAATAGAGTATTTGTAAATATTGGGTGAATAGGACTTAAAGTTCATATACATATTTTCAAAGGAAGTTGGGAAAACGGATAAAGGAAGTGTGTTCCAGACTTTACCAGTAGAGTATATGTAAGATTGAGCATAGCGGTTCAGTCTGGGGTCTCAGAGGATAAGACTGTAGTGGGTTTGGCATGTCTCGTTGTACATAGTGAAATATTATAATTGTCATTATTATTTAATTAATAATAATAATGGAAATGATAATAATAATAATTATAATAATAATAAATAAAAATAATGTTAATATTAATATTAATAAATAATAACACTATTAATATATTAATACATAATAATAATAAAAATAATAATAATAATAAAAATACCTTTATAATAACATTAGCAATAATAATTTTAATAATAATAATATAATAATAATAATAATTATAATAATAATAATATATAATAATAATAATAATAATAATAATAATAATAATAATATAATAATAATAAAATATAATAATTATAATAATATATAATAAATATAATAATAATAATAATAATAATAATAATAATAATAATAATAATAATAATAATAATAATAATAATAATAATAAAAATAATAAAAATAATAATAATAATAATAATAATAATAATAATAATAATAATAATAATAATAATAATAATAATAATAATAATAAATAATAATAATATATAATAATAATAATAATAATAATTATAATAATAATGCAATAATAATAACTTAATAATAATGAGCTAATAATAGCAATTAATAATAATAATAATAATAATAATAATAATAATAATAATAATAATAATAATAATAATAATAATATAATAATAGCCTTTGCTATGAATTGTTATAACGTACGAGTATGTAATTTTTTAGCAAGTGAAATTAATTTTGGTCTAAGTGATTAGAATTGAAAAAAAAAATAAAAAAATTAAAAAATTAAAAATAAAAAAAAAATAAAAAATTCCGAAAAATTAAAATTTATGTAGGATTTTAATTTTTTACTAAAAAAAAATTTCAATTCGATATTTACAATTTGGTATTTTATTAATTGCAAAAAATATTTATTCATTTAAAATTATTTTTAATATTTTATTACTATTATTATTATTATTGTTATTATTATTATTTTTTAATATTCAAATCATGCAACATGCTTGATTATTCTGATGACTTTCTATTCAATTTCTACATGATTAATATATTCATCGTCATTTGTGTTATGATTAAACACAAACACACACACACATATATATATATATATATATATATATATATATATATATATATATATATATATATATATATATATATATATATATATATATATATATATATAATATATATATATATATATATATATATATATATATATATCCTCCTGTGGGCAAATTTCACCGAAGTTGGGAAAAATCCTATCTTGGTCGAAGGAGGCCGACATGTCCACATACACGGCGTTTGAAAGTATGCAAGTCAAAGGAAGTTGGTTAAACAGATAAAGGGAGTGTGTTACAGAATTTACCAGTAGAGTATATGTAAGATTGAGCATAGCGGTTAAGTCTGGGGTCGGAGAGTTGGACAGAGAAAGGATGAGAATGTGTAGAAAGACGTGTCGCGCGAGCTCTTCTCAATGGAGTAGAAATGCGACGAGAGAGTTCAGAAGAGCAGAGTCCATTGTAATAGCGATAGTAAAGAGAGAGTGACGTAACAATTCAACGGGCAGACAAAGATTGGAGAGAGATAGTAAGAGCAGAAGAGTTGATGAGACGAAAAGCCCTAGACTCCACTTTCTCAAGGGGAGCTGTATGAGTGGAACCACCCCAGATGTGTGAAGCATATTTCATACAGGGGCGAACAACACCCCTATAGAGAGCAAGCAACTGGGATGGCGTGAAAAAATCACGAAATCGCCTCAGAACACCCAACCTCTTAGAAGCTTTTTTAGAAAGAGGAATAATGTGATTTTTCCAAGAAAGATCACGAGCAAAGGATACGACGAGAATATTAAGGTGAGATGAAGGTTTGAGTTGTGTGTTTTCGAAGAAGACATCATAGTTGTGTGGAAGATTATGCCGAGTGGTGAAATGGAAAAACTGAGTTTTTGAGGCATTGAAAACTACCATGTTTTCTCTGCCTCAATTTGAAATACGTGAAAGGTCATAGGTTAGTTGCTCCAAGGCTCTCCTTCTCGTGTTTAACTGCTGTTGGGAGGGACCTCTTTCAAACTGGAAGGAGTAATGAAGGGTGGAGTCATCAGCATAGGAGTGGATAGGAGATGAAGCAATAGAGAGTAGGTCATTAATGAAAAGCAGAAAAAGTGTTGGATATAGGACAGAACCCTGAGGAACACCATTATTGATAGATTTAAAGGAAAAACGGTGGCTGTCTACAACAGCTGCAATAGAATGACCAGAAAGGAAGTTAGAGAGAAGATCACAGAGAGAAGGATAGATACCGAAAGAGGGAAGTGTGGAAATCAAAGCTTTGTGCCAGACTCTATCGAATGCTTTCGATATGTTCAGTGCGACAGCAAAGGATTTACCGAAATGCCGAAGAGCGGAGGACCAAGAATCAGAGAGAAGGGAAAGAAGATTTTCAGTAAAGCCTCTCTTACGAAAACTATACTGGCGATCAGAGATAAGATTAGAAGAATTGAGATGCTTCCAAATCTTCCTGTTAAGGATAGATTCAAAAACTTTAGAGAGAACAGCCTTTGGCTGAAAATCGAGGATACAGTAGGAGGGAACAGAAACAGACTTACTGTATATATATATATATATATATATATATATATATATATATATATATATATATATATATATATATATATATATATATTACCAGTATTTTCGTCCCACTTACGGTTGCAGGAATGTGAAAGAAGTTTCTGCAGCCGATGCCACCCTTCATCTTGCTGGATATGGTTGCAATGTATAATAATAATAATAATATATATATATATATATATATATATATATATATATATATATATATATATATATATATATATATATATATATATATATATATATATATATATATATATATATATATATATATATATATATATATATATATATATATATATATATATATATATATATATATATATATATATATATATATATATATATATATATCTCGAGTATATACAAATATATTATATCTCTTCTGGATGCAAAAGCCAGAGTCTTACCAATTTCTACCAGAGTTGGGTAACCCCCGGAAACCTGCTCAAGCTAAAGGTCAACATGTTTCAAAGTTAAAGGAAGTTGGGAAAACAGATAAAGGGAATGTGTTCGAGACTTTGCCAGTAGAGTGCATATAATATTAAGCCTAACGGTTCAGAGAGTTGAACAGAGAAAGGATAACACTGTGTAGAAAGGCTTGTCCCAAGAACTCTTCTCAATGGAAGAGGTATGCGACTGAAGAGTTCTGAAGATCAATGTCTGTTTTAATAGCGATAGTAAAAAGAGAGTAAAGAGAGTGATGAAACAATTCGACAGAGAGAAAGAAACAAGAAAGTGAGAGTGGGAGAGTTAATAAGACGAAAAGCTCTATACATCACCTTTTCAAAGAGAGTTGTATAAGTGGACTCTTTCCAGATTGCGTAAAGCCTACTCCTAATATGATCGAACAACACCCCTATAAATATCAAGCGACCTCTTAAAAGATTGTTTAGAAAGAGAGGTAATGTTATCTTTCCAAGAAAGATTCCAAGATAAATAAGCACCAAAAATATTAAGGACATACGAAAGTTTTAACTGTGTATTTTTGAAGAAGATGCTATAGTAGTGTTTAAGGTTGTGTCAAGTATAAAGATCCTGGAACTGAGTTTTTGAGGAATTGAAAACAACCTTGTTTTCTCTGTCCTAATTTTAAATACGAGAACGATCAGAGGTTAGTTGCTCCAAGGCCACAGGCCACCATTCTAGCATCATTTAACTGTTGTTGGAAGGGACTCTTATCAAACTGAATGGACTACTGAAGTATGTAGTCGTCAACACAGGATTGTATAGAAGATGAAGTAATTGAGAGAAGGTCACTAATGAAAAATACTAAATTAGTTGGAAATAAGACAGATACCTGAGGAGCACCATTGTTAATAGATTTAAGGATTGAACGGAGGCCGTCTAAAACAGCTGCTTTAGAACAACGAGAAAGGAAATCAGAGGGAAGATCACAAAGAGAAGGATTGATTTCGAAAGAGGAAAGTTTGGAAATCAAAGTTTTGTTCCAGACTCTATCGAAGACTTTCGATATTTCCATCATGACAACAAAAGACTGACCAAATTTCAGAAGAGTTGAAGACCAAGAATCAGAGAGAAGGGAAATGAAGATCACCAGTAGGGCGTTTTTTTATGAAAGCTATCACAGATAAATTTAGAAGAATCCAGATGTTTCCAAATCTTCCTGT
Organism: Armadillidium nasatum; assembly: GCA_009176605.1. Classification (NCBI taxonomy): domain Eukaryota; kingdom Metazoa; phylum Arthropoda; class Malacostraca; order Isopoda; family Armadillidiidae; genus Armadillidium; species Armadillidium nasatum. The sequence goes on from SEYY01023360.1 coordinate 46,610, forward strand.
TAAGGATAAATTCAAAAACTTTTGAAATAACAGAAGTTAAAGAAATGAGACTGTAATTAAAGTTGAGGGATGTCCTTCTTTTTCGGAACAGGCTGAAAATGAGTGTACGTTTCCGGCAAGAAGAGTCAGTTGATGAGGGAAGACAAACAAAATAGTTTACCAAGGTAGAGAGCAAGCTCATAAACACAAATTTGGAGAACCACAGGAAAGATGACAATTGGATCGTAAGCCTTCATAGTATTAAGATTTTAGGGAGCAGAAATTATGTAACTAGAAGAAATTATAATTTAAGGCATAAATAAGTTGGAGGGAGTTGAAGGAGGAGGAACAGCTCCGGAATTGTCTAAAGTTGAAAAAGAAGCAAACGTTTGAACAAAGAATGATCCCTCACTAATAGAAGGTAAAATGGCAGTTGTATCTTCAAAAGATTCTAGAGGAAGGAAAGAGGAAGAAGTAAAGCTAGAGTTAACATTTTTTGCAAAATGCCAGAATGAGCATGAGGAATAAGAACCAGAAATATCACAGTATTATCTTCCGATAAATTAGCTTCTTTTGGTATCACGACGAATAGATTTTATACGATTCCGGGATGAAATAGAAGTTGCATGAGTTTCTGGAGTTTGAAGACGACGGTAATCCCTGATGACAGCATTCCATAGGCGAATAGCACGAGAACAAATTTAAACCAAAGATTGTTAGGTTCAGCAGAAAGGTAACAATATAGAATGTACGCCTCCATATATATATATATATATATATATATATATATATATATATATATATATATATATATATATATATATATATATATATATATATATATATATATATATATATATATATATATATATATATATATATATATATATATATATATATATATATATATATATATATATATATATATATATATATATATATATATATATATATATATATATATATATATATATATATATATGATTTTCGATTTTCAGGCGATGAGATTACCCCCATTGGGTATATGGGATGCTAAGGGTATTCCCATCTCATCCCGGTGCCCAATGGTTCGTTCCATTTCGCGCTCACCTTCTACTAAATCGGAATAAACTCTCCTTCGCACACACAGTAGCCTCGGAGAAGCCACGGGGCGGGGGTCTTCCAAATATAGCAACCTATCCACCCCTTCCCCCATCACCACTTGGGAGTTGGTGGCCTCCGGTGATGGGATTGGTGCCACCAGAACACAGCTGCCGGCTTGTCTTGATGCACGGTCTATTTTTTTCATTAATTTCTGAAACATTAGCGGTCTGCACTCTAATTTCCACTTTGTTGAACATCACCTCTCTTCTTCTAGACCTCACCTCTTATTCTTGACCGAAACTCAGATGTCTGAGCGTTCTGATAGCAAACCCTATTATGTTTCCTCCTACTGTCTCTATCCACAATTTTCAGCCAAAGGCGGTTGTTGTGCATACGTGCGCAACGATGTCGTTTGTTCTCGTGTCTCTAATTTGGAGTCTTCCGAATTTTCCACCTTATGCTTAGGCTCTCTTGCCATTCTACGACTAAATTCATTTGTTCTGTTTATTTATCTCCTAATTCTACTGACTATCCTAAATTCTTCGACTATTTAAACTCCAAAATAGAGCACATTCTCTCTTCTTCTCCTTTCTCTGAAATCATCATATTAGGTGATTTCAATGTTCACCACCGCCAATGGCTTTCATCTAGTTCTCATGATACAGCTGGTGAACGTGCCTTCCATTTCGCTATCCAAAACGACCTTGAGCAGTTGGTGCAACTCCCTACCCGTATCCCTTGATCGTCTTGGAGATGAACCCAACATTCTAGACCTTTTCCAAACTTTTAATCCTTCTCCTTATACTGTTAAGCTCTTTCCTCCTCTGGGTTCCTCCGATCACCTTCTTATCTCTGTATCCTCTTCTATCTCTTCAAGTCTTCCGCAGGAAAGACCCCCTTCTATTTGAAAGGAAACGTTTGTGGCACTTTGGTGCCGCAAGCTGGTCGGACTTGTGGTCGTACTTTTTCGATTTCCCGTGGAATGATTATTGCTTCCGTGGGAGGGGTCCCTCGGAGTGTGCAGAACGCATTTCCGAGGTGATTCTCTCAGGCATGGAGGCGTACATTCCATATTCTTTCCCTTCTACTAAACCTAACAAACCTTGGTTTAACTCTGCTTGTTCTCGCGCTATCCGCCGCAGGGATGCTGCCTTCAGGGATTACCGTCGTCTTCAAACTCCAGAAACTCACGCTACTTATATTTCATCCCGGAATCGTGCAAAATCTATCCTTCGTAACACTAAAAACTCATTTTTCCGTAGAAAATGCAATAATCTTTCTGGTTCCTCTTCTTCACGTTCTTTCTGGCATTTTGCAAAAAATGTCAACTCTAACTTTGCTTCTTCCTCTTTCCATCCTTTAATATCTTCCGACGGCATAACTGCTGTTTTACCTTCTTCTAAAGCTGACAGACATCAACCAAGCAAAATCGAAGATACCGCCACAGACGCTCGTACTTCTCGTGTGATAGGTAAATTAATGGAGGTAGGAAGAGCCAGGGGCTTTGTCGTCATCATTCTGTGTTGGTATGCTTGAAGTATGTTCAAGCTTACACTGTTTCAAAGAGGAAAGATTGTTGGTTCCCGTTTAACATGTGCGTCTATGAGCAAAGCTTCAATTCTATTTGGTCTATCGCGAACTACAGTATCCATGGTCATAAGCCTATATTGTGCTTCCGGAAAAAACATGAAATTGGGTGTCAGAGAAATATCGGTATTGCGGAGGATTGTGGGGAAAAATAAGAAAACTGTGGGAAAAGTTTCTTCTAAACTAAACTCTAATCTCGCAAACCCTAACGACACAAAAACAGTGAAAAGAGAAGTCCATAGGCTGAATATTCTTTGGTCGTCCTGCAATCGTCAAACCTCTTGTTAACCTCCATGAGTGTCAGAAAGTGGTGAGTGGTGAGTGGTGAGCAATACTCATAGGGAATGGACTTCCGACAATGGAAGACAGTCCTTTGATCATATGAAATCGACCTTCTCCCAGTTCTCAACTTCCGGCCGAGTTTACTTGAGGAGAACACTATCCGAGGTTTGTCGTCAGGGGTGCCTTACGACACAATGAAACATGGAGGAGGTTCTGTCAGGGTTTGGGCAGTTATATCATGATATTCTGCAGAACCATTTATCCTCACGCACGATAACGTAACTGCCAAGGACTGTGTACGCATAATTTTCCAGGGATTGGCGCCATTTATCAAGATGATAAGGCCCCAATTCATACAGCTCATACTTCGCTCAGTCGTGGTTGGATGAGCATTCATGACCATAAGTTTAAATATTTAATATCGGTAAAAGTACCAAGCTCAAAAAATAAATAAATAGAT